>VXAK01013547.1:117773-141869 GCA_013399435.1 Arenaria interpres
CCACCCCCCCAAAAACCGCGGCCATCCTGGGCGGTGGAAAAGTGAGCTTTTAAATTTACTTCAAATTATGCTTTTAAATGTCCCGTGGGCCAGGAGGCCACCCCTCCCCAGGTTAATCTCGTCGACTGAGCCGCTCTGGAGGCAGACCAGAAAGAAAAGGTAATTAAGACCTTGACTCCAGAAACAAAAGGCTTTGTTTCAGTAGTCCTTGGCAGTGATTGAGGGGAAGGGTGTAGGATTTTAAGTACTTCACAGATTTATGGCGTGGAAGTGGGGTTGGGTCCATGTGAGTCCCAGGGAAATCCCTGAAGCTTCAGGGAAGTATGGAGGGGTGCGCTCGGGCGCTTACAGGATTAGGCCGCAAAAATAAATACTAGGCCGAGTAATGAAAAAATGCTCACAAGGGTGGGAAAAAAAAAAATCGAAGTTCCTAAGAGGATGTTACTGTTCTGTCAGAAGCACAGCTGCTGAAGAAAATGTACTTTTAATATCAAGATTACTTTTATGTTCATACTAAAATAATACTTACTGGCTGTTCGTGTCTCACTGATGAGCACAGTATTGATAAATCTCTTATTAAAAAACATACGTATCTTCATATCGTCACCAAGAGATAGCAGAATTGTCACTATCCCTGTTTTCATAAGTGGTGGATTGCAGCAGAGAGGCACTAAATGGTTTCCCCAAGTTCAGAGTGGAATTTAATTCTTTTAACTCCTTTGCGTACCCTAAAAGCTGGTCTGAGGCCATCGTTTTAGACTGAATCTTCATGGTTAGTCTATGGGCAGTTACGATTTCCAGAAGCAAAAGCTAGGACTGAGAGACAATGGTCACTTTCGTCTGTTAATTGCCACTTCTGTGGACAACATGGATTTCAGAGGCAATAGCCACAGCTGAGATATACTTGTAATGAAAAGTTGTCCATAATTAGGACTGAATGTCCTATATTAGTACTGAAAGACATTCCTGTCCCTCCCCTCTGTGCCAACCTGAGTACTTCACAGCTGTAAGCTGGATAGGGAAAGCCAATAATGTTATTGTATTCGGGTTGGTAAAAGGTCTTGCAGATCAGTAAGTTGAACCAGGTTCAGTAAGTAAGTAAGTTCAGTAAGATCGATTTTGAAGGAGGGGACTAAGCCAGGAGTGGGAGGTAGGAGAAGCAAGAGCAGCTCCTTTCAGTGTTAGCTTTTAAATCAGTTCAGGGCACTGCTACTTCAGTGTCTTAAATAGTTTTGAGGTTACTAGGGTTAGAATTTCAGCATTTTTAATCCCCTGCATTTCTTTCTAGGCTCCTGTATCTTTTGGCTTCATTTTTAATAGATAGACTGTTAAAGATACATCTTTGTAGTTGAACCTTGAATTGCTGTAGGACACCTCTCTTTCAGGCCTGAAATACCTTCTCAAGAGGCACGTTTTATAGTGTTGCAGAAGCTCTCTGGTGGTTAAAGTGGATTCACAGGTTATTCCTGTCAAAATATCCCCAAGCAGTAGACGGGTTTTATTGTTCCATGACGAATATCTGATTGTATTCCCAAGGTTATAGAGGAGTCAGTTTTGTCAAAAATCCACTACGGTGTTGGAAAATTACATTCGCTGCTGCCTTGAATTTTATTGAACAGTGTTGGGGCTGACGATGACCTGTATCACGTCTAATTGTGGTTTCTGTAATGACTTTTAAAAGCCCTGTCTTCTCCATATAAAGCCAGAAGCCATCAATATATACTGATATGCTGTTGAAAATGGATATAAATTCTGGCATGATTTCTGCTGTCATATTAATGAAATGAAAATACATTTATGTGTTCTGATTACGGGGATGATGCAAAGTTCCTATGTTGGGACAGCTGATAGTTGAAATCGCTGTCATGAAATATTAAGTGAAGCCTGCAAGATCCAAGCTTAACTGTAGATCAGAGTAGAATAAACAGCACCGGAAGAGAAGTAAAAAGACAATGAGTACGGAGATGAGTAAGAAAGGCAAGGACAAGAAACAGCAATACTGAAATAAATTGAAGTGCCACAAAGGTTTTCATGAGGCTGAAAGGAAAACTAAACATCAGCGTAGTCTGAGTCTGACCCTCAGAACTGCCTCTCCCAATGGATCTTCCACTGAAAATCTTAAAATCCCAAGTGAAAAACACAACACACAGCTCATGTTCTAAAACAGCACTGTCATTTCAGCTGGACTGCATGTGTGGAAGATGCTTTACTGGTAGAAAATGGGAGCTGCGCTTGTGCACCGCAATTGTTGCTGAACCTACAACACAAATGCACTGGATCAGCACAACTGCGTTGACAATTAAGGTGCTGTCAGCTGTAGCATTACTATCCCTTTGAAATATGCAGGTATCTCCCATTTGTTGTAGCTGTTTTGTTTCAGTTTCCTAAAAATCAGAAGGCTGTATGTAAATTGTTCTTATTTAAGGTACGCTTTTGGTAGGTATGATTGCAGTGTGCTTAAGGTAGCTTCAATCTGTTTGGCTAAAAATCAGTGAAGCTGCACTGCTTCAGGCCTTGACATGAGCCATCTAAGTCTGCACAGTACTTAAAGACCTTCATGGAAATCAGTACTTTTGTAGTTTTACTGCTGTTAGTTATCTAGATATTTAGCTAAGGTTATGCCCACATGTGTAGCATCCCCATTCTGGCTTCCAGTGTTGGTCGAGAAGTCTATTTGAAACCAGAAGGTCTTTAAGATAAAATCAAATTTAGTATATTCATTTAAAGTGAACTGTGGAGGATTTTTTTGGATTTGGAGTTGTGCTCTTTTGGTCTGCATATGTGTAACCTCCTTTCCCAGATCCTTTGAAGAACGCTAGAGCATTAAACCTGAAAGCATGTCTGGATGCCTTGGGAGTTTCTGGAACTCTTGAAGAGTTGATAATATATTCAGGGACCTAATCTAGGATATTGGGATCTGAAGTACAGTTTTGTGCTGTAACAGGTACTTTCAGTATCAGTTTCAGTGAGTAACCTAGACCTTGTCTACACAACAGAGTTTTGGCCCTTTATAGAAATCAGCATAGTTAAAAACCAGAAATATTGCCAATATGGATCAATTTCCTTTGAAACTGTTTACTGTAACTAAGGCAGCGGAGCGTACACTGAATACAAAAAAATCACATCCTTTTGCATCATATGAACACCGGTGTAAATTTTTTTACATGGCCCACACCTTAAGTCTTACTGTGAAATTAATTTGAATTTCATACATATCAAAGGTTCTACAGTGATTAAATGCTGCATGACCATAAGCTAAAGATATACTTGTGAGAAAGGACGGTCATAAAAGAGTAAGAATTAACCTGGAAGGTTTTGTTTTGCAGTTTTGAGAAACCTGTGTGGCACATGAGAACAGGACATAAAGCAGAACTTCTGATGAATGGAGAAAAGGATGGAAAATGTTTGCGCAAATCTAGCAGTCTTCAGTTGTACTTTTAAACTGGTTACCTGTAGCAGAAATAAGAGAATGAGGAGAAATATGAGCAGAAAATGATTCATCTGGGTTTTAAACCTAAAATTTGGTATTGTATGATTCAGTTGTGTCTGTAGGTGCAAGATCTGATTGGCATCCTAAATAACTTTACCCAAGGTGAAGGAGATTTTGGGCTTTTATGTACTGCTCCCACACTGTAGCACAGTTAATCGGTGCTACTGCATGTGTGGTTTACTATTAAATTACCTTGCAATTGACCTTGTGTCAGGGACTTGGCACTTCCTGTGTTTGAGTTCGTTCTGCTGATTGTTTTTTAGTTGCGAAGAGCTGCTGATGGCTAGCTTAATGTACTCACAACTAAGAAATTTCCTTTCCAAAATAAGGCATTTCAGGGCTAGCAGGTTTTCAGTGTTGGCCGTGCTAAATCAGACTTTGTAGGCAGGAGTGCATGGAAAAATATGCCATAGCATTTCACTTTTCATAGTAACATCTGCCTTCCACTCTTAATCCAGAAAGTTCTTAGCATCCCTTTTATGCATATAACTCAGAATATGTGGTTGCAAATAGCCACATATTTTTCTTAGAATTTAAGTTTTGACTCCTGTGAGGTTTTGGCTGTTTGTCCTGTAAATTGGCAGCACAAGTCTCTTATCCAGATCTGTTTAGCATATTTGTGTGTTTCTGTAGATTTCGTATTGGCTTGCAAAGATGTATTACAAACTTGTGAATTTGCATGTTACAGAGAAAGTAGCGAACCCTGAAAGAACTGTTCTTCAGTGTGTAAATTAATCTTTAGGCCATCGCTCCCTTAAGCTTCTCCGTTGTCTAATAGCTTCTGAGTTTTCGAAGGTGATTAGGAGGCGTTTTTAACATTTAGCTTGTATAGTACTGATAGTGTACCGCGGTCATAATGTAGCAGCGCCAGCGACAGTGAGCCCGTGCAAGTAACACTTAAGAAGAGCATTAAATGGGACTTTGTGTGGATCAGGGATGATCCACTCTTCCATTCTTCCACAGCTTTGTGTGGTGTGACCTCCATCTGGGTTAGCGTTTTTTCTCTTCCCTGGACACCGCAGAACCTCGGACCTGCAGAACATCCTGAAATATTCAGATAGGGACCTAAGAAAAGCGGTGTTGATGAAGTGATCCATTTTCTGAATTGCTTCTTTTTAAGATGCTGTAGACATTTTTCAGGTAAGATAACTGCAATCAACAAAATTGCGTTATGCTTGCCAAGAATTGATTGATTGCTTCCTGCTGGAAGCAGGGCCAGATGACACAGGAGGCCTCCTGCACATTATGCCCAAAGATCTGTCCTGTGTCTGAGCAGGACCAGGATAGAAACATGCACCGTACACATCCATGTGCCAAGGGTCTGAGGAGCATTCTTGTGAAATATGTCATTTACCGAGTGTATTTAACAAATAATTTTCTGAGAGAAGAACAAGGACTAACTATTTGGAGATCACAGCAAAAGAGAAGGATGTTGTCAGACGGGAGGAAGTGGTCAAGAGAAGCGGGGGTAAATGGTAGGTCATTTCACATGACATGCGAGCGAATGACCACAACATAATAGTAAGGTGCAGTCCCAGAACAGTATAAACGTTGGCTAAATTATCTACACATCTGTTTTGCAGACAATCTCGAGAAAGGATCTGGTATGGGAGAGGTCAGTGATTGCCGAGTGATTTGCCAAAGGCTACTGAATAATGTAACTGGAACTAAGGAATTTTTAGTCTCGGGTCCATCCCGCTGCAGGAAAGCGAGGAGTGAAGGTTTGCATGCAGATGTGAAGGGACACTTCACAGAACTGGAAGCTGACAGAGTTTATGAAGAGGACAGAGTTTAAGAAGGGGAAAGAATCGGAGCACATGAGGTCACTGAAGTACAGAAAAAAGCAAGTAGTATGTCCAGTGTTAGAGAATTCCCTTCCACACTTCATCGTGATCATGTGACTTTAGTGAGCTTGCTACAAAAACTTGCCTTTTTGCATGTGAGACGTATCTGGATTATCTCTCTATCGGCTATTGCCATTTAGTAAGATCAAGCAGTGTTCACTCGAGTGTTTCTTGTGAAAATGAGAACAGCGTCTAGCTTGTGTGACCCTGTCCTCAACACTCAGAGTATGATCATTTAGGCTTTCTGTTTTCAAATGTGTGGAAGTTATTCTTGGGTTTTTAAAACATAAACTTATTTTTACAAAATACTGCTTCAAAGTAACTCACCTTGTTGGTCTTTTGCCAGCATTTAAAGAAACATCTACTGTTTTGTATTACTACTTCAAATTCACTTTAGCTGGAGAACTCTAGAGTTTACTATGAAAAATGACATGACAAGAGGGTCAAATAATGTTTTAAGAGAAGGGATTTCTTAGAAAAATTGTTTAAAACAGCTTTTATTTGATCTTTGGCAGCTTCATCCTTTAGAATATCTAACATGAGGTTGCTCAATCTCCTTTTGACTTCTTCCAGCTAACCAAAGAAAAGGTGCTCGTTACTTTATGATCCAAATTTAATGAAGAAGAAAAATATTCAAAAGAGGAAAAAAAATTGCAAAAGTAATTTTTGAAGTTTGAAGCCTCATAAATCCTATTTTAAAATGGAAATGCAAATGATTAAAAAAAAAAAAAAGTCATTTGTAAATAGTAGCTCAGTCAAACGCCAGGTGAGTCAGAGGGCGTTGTGGCAGAGTGTGAGATCCAGGTACTTTTTTTTCCCAAGGTGCTTAATTGTCTGATTTTGGCCACAGGAGGTTGCTTGTTGCCTCTCACGTGGTGTTTCCAACGTGGTGTGGTGGCGGTGGTTCTGTGTTAGTTATTTCTTGTCCATACGGTTTCCTTCAGAGTTTTCTCGAAAGTAATAAAATAAAAATAAAACGCTGGGGTTACTGGCAGATGCACACGACCGAATCTGAGGTTTCCTGTTCCTTTTTGAGCTCTGCCTCCCCTGAGGGAGGATGAGGAAGGGTGGGGTGGAGGTTTTTGGGGCTGTGTCAGGAGTCAGGGGGTGCGTATGCGGTGAGGGGTGGCTGCTCTTCGGCACCGCTGCCTCTGCAGTTTGAACCCTGGGCTGCAGGTCCGGCGGTGAGGAATTCTGTCTTAACATGCTGTCACATTAAAATGTCCAGTGCTCATCTCCTCTCCCCCCCCCCACCCTCCCCCCTTGTTTGTTTGGGTTTTTTTGTTAGCTCTATAGGTTGTTTTGCCTATATAATCTTCACTGAGTGAACAGGATCTGCCGTTTAAAGCCTTTGCATTCCCATTAGCCCTGGGAGTTTGCTTTGAGAAAGAGTTTCTTTACTTTTGCTGCTGCCCCTGGTCACAGAAGTCCCCAGTATCAGATGTTTGTTTGATGGTCTTACAAAAGCATGATCTTCTCTACAGATCCAACCTGCTCTCACTTACCTGGCTCGTATGGCATCCTGAAAAATTTTGTGGTGTTTACCTACTTAAGTTTTCTACAAGGATGTTACACGTTGTAACAGCATGTAGACATATGTCAGATTACTGCACTTGGGCAAAGAATTATCGTTTCAAGCAAAAGTGTGGTTAATAGACACACCCTGTATGATTCATGCTAAAGGTGGAAGCTTGAAAGAGACGGGTGAGTTTAACAGGACAAAGGAAAAATGTTAAAACGCTACCTGATAATCCAGCACATTGTCAATTAAAGCAATCATTTCTTTAAAAAGACCCCTTATTGCATAAGATCTTTGTGAAATTACTAATTTGTCACAGCAGAGACAGATAAGGAGGAGTGTTATTTCCTCAAAATGGCCAAGCCTTAAGGACAAAATCTATGTTTGGAGTTTTTTTAAGAGTTGAACCGCCAAAATTTGTGATTGCAAAAAAAGATAGTACCTTTTTTCAGCTGGTCAGCTTTTCAAAATTCCTTAATTTTCAATACTTTGTTCTTTGCTTCAGTCCTGACTCATGTAGATGGGCCAGTGTTTGGTTTTTAGGAGCTCTGGGTGAGTTGGAGAGCTCTGCATAGCTAAGTATGGACTCCACTAGCAGCACCTTCTGTGGTTCCTAAACACTTTTGAAGAACTGGCTACCTTCCAAGCTTTAGACTTGTTCTCAGACTCAAGGCAAATGAATTTAAGCCTCTCTTTCAGGTGTGCGTGGATCAGTATTCATAATGTCTGGTTATATGGTAGCCATACCTTAAAGGTAGTTTGTTGTTGTGAAATAGCTACTTCTAGATGACAGAGTTCACATCTCTGGAGGAATGACTGAGCCTGACTGAAATAAGACAGTAGCCTCTACGCAGAGGGCACTCCCTCTGAGGACTGTCCCCTGGGTAGTAGGATCAGAGGGAGCAACAGTATGAAGATGCCATATTTTGTCAAAATAAGAGGATGCCATATATTTTGGAAAAATCTTCAAAACTTCCTTCTCGTTCCTCTGAGAAGCCCCGGGCAAAGCTGCCTTCCTGTGCAGCAGCTGCTTGACTGTGGTAGTCTGATAGTTACTGGGACCACCAGGTTTGGCACTGAGAAAAAAGGAAAGTCTCTTTTTCTCAACCTGGTCTCTTACCTTGCCTGGGGAAGCACTGCAGAAGGGCCTTGGCAGAACAGTAGTTCTCGTGTGGGAACTGCCGGGGGATGCTGAGAGGAAATGTTACATAGAGGCTTGTTTTTCTCTCCTTGTTCCTCTTTTTCCTTCTTATGCAGATCACGGTTTCTAAAGAGAAACATGAGTTTCATGTGTGGTGAGTCTTCCAAAACATTATGATTGTAACAGTCAATAATTATCCACATCCAATGATGATGGAACAAAAATGTACCGTCTTCATTTAATAAGAGGAAAATGCCATTAGGGGAAAGCTTTCTAGCCAAAAGGTAGTGATGCAGTGGACCAGGCTTTTTAGGAAGTTTGCAGAATCTTCTTTTTAAGAACAGAATGGGTTGATGTAGATATATTAATATTACCTCATTGCTAGAGGATCTGCTGAGGACACTGTGACCATGTTTCAAGATTTCTGCAATTGTAATAGAAGAAATGAAAAAATCAAGGAAGATACGATGAAGAGAAGGTGTGATGGTGTCAAATCAATAGTTTGGAAAATTACTTTTTAATCTGAGCAGCACAGGGTGACATTTGTCAATGTCAAAGAAAGAGATACCACACAAATACACCTCTGAGCTGGCTGAAGCCAAAATCAGGATTAGTTTGAAAGGTAGTGTGAAGTAAAGAGATTTCATATAGAAAGACCCAGCAAGTTTTAGAGGCAGCTTTTGTGTGAGAATTTAGGAAGAGGGTTTAGTAAAAAATTTTGCGATAGTGTATGCAGATAGCAAGATGCCAGATGGAAGGAAAGTAATCTGCAATGAGAAGTAGCTGTATTGATGGCTGAGGGCTCACACAAGCAATAGGTTTAAACAAATGTAAGATGAGATCTTCCATGGAGGAAGTGGTAGATATTAATTGTGAAAAATCGCTGTAAATTGTAGAAAAACTTGTAAAAAAACAGTTCTGAGCTTTTATTAAAACGTGGTTTGTGTGTGTAAAAGTTCTCTTCTGACTGTATTTGGTGATTTGATTGCATTTGGTGATTTGATAAAGTGAGTATCACCTATACCTAGGAACTTGGGCTTTCTTTAGGAAAACAAATTCCTCGGTAGATTGCTGGAGCATTGGCATGAAGTTTATTCATCCTCTATCAGCTGGTAAAAATTCTCAAACTTGTTTTTATTTCAAAGGGAAGAGTTTTTTGTTCATGATAGCTACTTTGTGCCTTTCTCTGGTGATTCCTCACTTCGAGTCTAAGGCTGTACCCAGCTGCCTATTGCTATGTTGTTGATTCCAGAGTTTAATAAAGGTTGTTAACCGTCAGCAAGGACTGCAGTGTCTCAGGTAAGGATTCCTTTCAAAATGCTGTTCTCTCCAGAATTAGTAGCTTGTCTGCTTTTTCACCATTGTACAGCACGAGAAACTGGTAGGTGGGCTGTTTACATGAGGTGCTATGACAAAAATATTGTCCATTTTAAACAGAATAATCAAACTCTACGATCCTGAAAGGGTGGATGAAACTCAGGCTTTGAAGCAGAGGTGCCTGACCTCACATAACTTATTAACAGTCTGGTTCTTTATAATCAAAATAAGGAAATCACTTTTTTCCTAGGCTTATTCAAAACCATAACTGTGAATTTTAGTTGAAAAACCATTTACAGAATTGTTACTGAGCTTGCTGTATTTTAACATGTTTCTAGGTAGAGGCCACTCCGTGGATTGTAAAGCATTCCAGGCACCATGGCAGATCCCATCCGCTGGGCCAGATACCGCTGGCAGCGACTGATATCCACAGGGGGCGGAGAAGGTAGCAGCAGCAGCAGCAATTCAAGTAAGTAGTGCTATCAATCATCAAAAACTCTTGGCAAACACAGGATAGTGATACCCTGTTTGGGACATTTTAAGGAAGAGTATGAAAAAGTATCAAAACTGTACATGAACAACAAAATACGGACTACGAAGTATACGTTATTGAATTTTTTACCACGGAATTTATTTGAACAATTTCACAGGTAATCAACTCCTTCTCATTGTGGTAATTCTTCTGAAGTGGAATCCTTTTATTTAAATGTGTGTATTACTATATAGATGGGTATTCAAAAATTATTCCTCTTCCCAACCTGCCTGTCATTTCTGAAAAGATCTGTGCTGTTTGGCCAAAGTCTCTTGAGTATCATCAGTGTGGGGCTAATCCTTTTCTCCATAGCATATGTAGTTTCCGCTCGTTCTGTTCTTCAGATTATTGAAATATTTCTTACATTTGGAGCACTGCCACACAGCAACCTCCAGGATGATTTCTAGCTCGTTTCCTGCAAATGTTTTTCTTCCCTTCCCTTATGTCTTTCTCTGTTCCCAATTGTTTTTTATCTTCCTGCTTGGAGAACTGCTGATTTGTAGTTATGCAGGGAGGTTACAGGATGGCTCCCTTTTAAAAACATGTCATCTCCCCCAAGAAATTTAAAAGACCTGGAAATTCGAGAGAGTGCAAGTTCACCAAAGCCTCACTAGGAGACAGGTCCAAGCCTGGAGAACAGGTTTGAAAATGCAGGAAAATTCTTGGTTTCTGCATCTTCTGATCATACATATTAAACAACTGTGCAGCCAAGTAATCTATTGACTGGAGAGTGAGAACAGAGTTGTGGATACTTAGTTCTTAAATTGCCATTGGGATGAAGATAAATTACTGCTAACTTAAGTGTCTGTATAGTATGGAGTGCGGGAATAAGGGTGTCTGCTCT
Source organism: Arenaria interpres (assembly GCA_013399435.1). Lineage (NCBI taxonomy): Eukaryota > Metazoa > Chordata > Aves > Charadriiformes > Scolopacidae > Arenaria > Arenaria interpres. Next base: position 128,461 of record VXAK01013547.1, read on the forward strand.
GCAGCACAGCTAACTCCTATGATTTCTCTTTGTTTCAGAGTTGCCAATTTGTATTTCCTATTTCTAGTTGTCCTAAATTGGATTCCTCTGGTGGAAGCCTTCCAAAAAGAAATTACAATGCTACCTCTAATAGCGGTTCTGACGATTATTGCAGTGAAAGATGGTCTGGAAGATTACTCAAAGTACAAAATGGATAAACAAATAAACAATTTACTAACCAAAGTATATAGCAGGTAAGAGACAACAGTATTTCTGGGGTTATTATTTGATTATGAGTATATGTAAAAAAGTTGTTGATAAATCTTTTGGTTAGCCTTCTGGTTACTCACAGAATCCTAAAATAAAGTTGGAAGTGGTGTGTGGAGGTCATCTAGTCCAACCCTCTGCTCAACACAGGTCTAATTAGATCAGGTTGCTCGGGGACTAGTCTAGTTGAGTTTGATCACCAGTTCTACTAAATGGATATCAAATTAGTGTAAAATTTGCTGAAAAAAACTACTCTTTGGTTGTGGCAAGAGTATTCATGCATGAGTTTGTAGTGTATTAAGCAAGATAGTTTGACTAGTTAAGGGTTGTTGCATTTTGTTTTTTTTTTGAAAGGGGGATTTTTAATTCCTCTAAAATTGCTGTAAGCATAATGGAAATTCACAGGTTGCTAATTTATCACTAGATTGTTAAAGCTCACTAATGGTATCGGGATTTACTCATAATGTAATTTTACTTACCCAAACAGGATGAGATCATTTTCTTTTTGAGTGGGTCATGTAGTTTGGTACCCATGTTAGCATCTGTTCCATGGCGTGGGACTGCAGTATCGCAGGCTGTAGGTGCAGGTCAGGAGTGGATCACGCTGGTGGTGAGGGTTTTGCTGGCAGGCAGTTACTATGCATGGATAATACAAAGACAGGAACACAAGCTGATCATATTCTAAATTAACTGGCAAAAAAACTTCTTTTAGTGCATGCCAGTGCTACTATTGTTTTTCTTTTATACCTGTCGTAAAAGGATATTCTGAGACCCATTCAAAGCCTGCAAAAAACAAGAAAAAGGGTCCACTATACTTCCTTTATCATTTCTTGCATGCTCTGTGGTCATGCAGGGAAACAAGTATTTTGAAAAATGTCACTTCTCAGGTGTTGCAGTAGCCATCACAAATAGCAGCTGTAGGAGAGGACTGATTGGCAATTAGGCACTTTAACAAATTCAGTCGGGTCCAAGCAGTGACATACAGTAGTTACTGTAGTGTCAAACCACAGTTAAAGCTCTCTCTTTTCATTAAAGGCACACCTTTTCCTACTGAAGGCAATCCACTGCAAACAAACTTTTCTAAAATCTTAAGGTGCTGGCTTATCGTGCCAAAGCCTAAGCTCTGTAGCGTAGATGTGACCTTAATCAGCCCATGCAGCAGGTTTGCAATCTCATGCTACATACCCATTAAATACATTGTGATACTAATCAGAAGATGGAATCTCCAGCTTTTTGGCACTTGCCATACTCTGTTGGCATTTTAAGAGCTAGCTCATATTCATAGAAAAAGTTTGGACTATCATTTTATATCATCAAAGTAAAAGCAACAGCTTTTTCTTCTGCAAACACGAATATACATAGCAGCTTTCCCAGAAACATTCTATTCAACCTGTAAACATTTGAGCTTGACACAAGCAATTGGGTAATAAGGGAAGATAGACTTTTTCTTTCTTTTTCATGTCTGCAGAGAAGGTTTAAAGGAGAAGTTGGGTTATTTCTGCTATAAATAGTCATATACCCTGAAAGAATTCATTGCCAGAAAGTTGAACTATTCAATATCCATGTTCCTGAAAACTGTTGCTCACAATCTCCTGCCAATGTCAATGAAGCAGCATTGATTTCTATTCTTCTTTTCTGGCTTGATTCGTTTCCCATCACCAAAAATGTGTAATAATCAGTGGCCATATTAGTCACCTCTAAAAATTCCTTCTTGTGCCATAAGTATTTAGGTTTTGTAACTTTTTTTTCACCTTAGCTTCTTTATCATGAACTATTTTATATCGTATAGTCTGGTTTTAAAAATAAGCTTGGAGGCGTGGTTCAGGAGAATTAAATATTATTGGTACAAAACCGATTGTTCACTGTGTGTGAGCTGATTTATCTTAAACTTCCATTAATCTCACATTAGGATTCAGAATTTCTGTTTAACAAGAGTCCCTTTGAAATTGTAACGATACTTCCAGTGCATGCAATTAGTCAAGAATAGTTCTGTCAGTTGTAAACATGATGAAGAACTAGCTGATGTTAATACAATTTCCAGTTATTTTCTTGCTGTGCATTTCTTCATCTGGAGAAGTTGTGTAAGTTGTACATGCTGTCTGTATGATTTTACTTACATGTTAGACACTGATACCTACACGGATGCTGAGACAATTGCCCAATATAATGGCTTTTCTTGCTATCGCAACATAACTGAGCCATAGTAGTCATGCTTGGAAGGTGGTAGCTGCCTGTTTGTGTCTGAAGATAATTTGGATGAAGCATTTTCAGGAAGACCAGTGATCCTTGCTTCTTGAACTCTTGTGAGGTTTGCCTTTGTATAAAGTTAAGTGTTCATAATAGGAACTAGTTTCACTGCGTTCTGTCCATGACAAAATGTGCCAGTCTCGGTGCCTTGATAAATCTATCTGAGCAACTGGATGCTATTTTCTGTGCTTTTTGACAAGTCTTATTCCTTCCCCAGCCCTTATTTGCTTTTACTTATCACAAATGTCTGACATCCATAGTTTCAGAGTTTTCAGTCTGCTACTTCTTGGAGTTCTGGAATTATCTGCTTCATAGATCAGACTTATTGTATTTGGCTTTAAATATACAGAGCCTGAATCTGATTTTTCCAGGAAGGCTTATTTCTGTCTTGATAACATTGCTTAAAATATGGGCTTTTTTCTGTCTTATCTTTCCCTTGTGGAGTAATAAAACATATCAACAAACAATAAAATGGGCTAATGTGCACTTTAATTTAGTTTATAATTGTTGCCATGATGTTAAATACTTAGTTATCAAGTCCTTGTGCCTTTTCACAGAATCACAGAATCTTAGTGGTTGAAGGGACCTCTGAGATCATCGAGTCCAACCACATTAAAAAAAAAAACAAAACAAAAAAACCACCTAAACACAAAAACACACCCACAACCCAAAACAAAACAAAAAAACCCCACAAAAACCAGAAAAAACACACAAAAAACCCCCCACCAACTAAACCCCACACACAAAACCCCACCACAAACCAATAATCTTGGGCACTAGAGCATGCCCTGAAGAGCCATGTCTACACGTTTCTTAAATACCTCCAGGGTATTTTGAGTAAAATATCATTTTAAAGTAGTAGGATCTTATATAAATATCCGTGGATTCCAAAGTATAAGGCACTTCTGTTTGAGCATCTGTTAAATTCATGTAGTCTGTGTCATTTCAGTAGAACTGTGGTGAGGTGATTATGATGGGAAAATCCATTTATTCCCCTACTGACCTACTAAAGACAGTTAAACTTTTTGTCTGACTTTGTGCTGAACTGGATAAAGAACGTGTGTGTGATCCATCTGCTGCATCAGCAGCAGGAGAGAGAACTTTGCTGGCTGGTATTTTTTTCTCCTCTCTCAAATGTATTTCTGTTTCATTCCAAGCCTCACATGTAGATGTGTTATAATTACTGTACTTTACAAATGTATGTCTATGCAAATTATGATCATTGTATATCTTTAAAATCCAGATAAAATTTCATATCCAATTTGTCTTTATGAAGTTGCCATCTGGAAAGAATAATCCTTTCCACACGATTCTTCCTTACCTTGAGCTTTCCTTTCCTCTCTCAGACTCCAGCCTCGCAAAAGGAAAGTAGGACTCCTCCAGGTGCATCAAGTAAAAAGAAGCATCATATACTTTTGGTCTCATGTTTATTAAATAGGTGGTGATTTAAAAGAGAAATATTTGCCGTCTCCTGAGGACTAATCACAACACTGGCAGCACAGACAAATAAGTTTTTGTAGTTTTCGATGAAATATGCGATAGTTAGAAATAATATAGAGATGTGAGAGTATCAGCGTTTTTCTGTTTTTAGTCTCTAGTAAATAATTACTTCAGGGATAAATCAAGGGGTTGCTTTGTCACAAAATCCTCAATTTCCAGATACTTTTGTGGTTATACAAATTCCAATTCACTTTAAAAAATTCCTGTAGGATTCAGTGGCAGAAATTGACAGCTTTTCACCTGATATTTTTATCTTACTAGGTTAGTGATGCCTTTGCTTGCTTTGTTTTTGAGCTTAGTTTGTCTTGCTTACCTCTCCATTTCCATCCTTTCTCTAACTCTTCTAGACACAAGCTGGCCGTGGAAGTAATTTTCTCCCACTGCTCTCCTGGGTTCTCAAGTCCCTTCCATCCTGTTTGGAGGGTGAGGTCAAAGGGTCCTGTTGTGGAGTGACCAGGGCATTCTGCTCCAGTTGGTGGTGTACCCTAATTGGACTCACTTGGCCTTCATAGCTGGGTAAATTGGCCTAAACAAAAAGTTATGCTGATGTAGTTTTCAGTACCTGAGAGGCAGTTCTAAACAAAACAAAAAAAGATGGCTAGTTTTCAGCTCGCTCATTTTCCTGAATAGATTTACTTTGTCAGCAGCTTTGCAGCTATCAAAGCTTAAGTCATACCTTCAGTAACTGAGAGTCACATCCTGTTTCAGCAAATCTTTCTTCCCTTTTCCTGTTTACCTCTGTTATTAGGTTAATTTTTGTTAATTTACTTTAGAAATTTTTCCTTTCAAGTCTTTTTTTTTTTTTTTTTCCTTTATTTTCAAGGAAATGTGCTGGTATGAAAAGTTAATTCCTGCAGTGCTTTTTGAGTCCATCCATCTTGTGATAACCATGGCTGTAGCTTTAATTAATTTTTACATGCTTTCCTTTGTGCTGGTTTTCCATCTGTGTAGAAAACTAGTGATGAGCATCTTAAGAAGAAAACAGATGGATCTTGTATTGGTTTGATTTTATGTCAGCTTTTGTTGCTTCCTGTTTTGGCTTTGTTTGCACTTTGAAAGCAGTATGACCACCTCCACCTTATCTTCACTGGAGAAATTGCCATCAGCACGCAGACTTACTGTGTGGCCTTGAGCCTTCTGCTTGCAGACGAGTATTTTCAAAAGGGTACTTGTCGCATACCTCAGGTCTGAAAGGTATGGGTGCAGAGCTTGATACAGGAAATATTTTTCTGATTTTTTTGTCATTAGAGGTGTCTTTCACTATTTGTCAGAAGCGTTTTACACAGCTAGCACTTTGATTAAGTAGTTAAGTGCCAGTCTACCCACAATGGCCGTGTTGCGGAGTTTGTTAGCACTTCCCAGCTCCTCCCGTGCAAGTGAGCTTCTTGGCCAGCTTAGAATGAGGTAGAATCATAGAAATGTAGGGAAGAGTGTGGCCAGCAGGTCAAGGGAGGTCATACTCTCCCTCTACTCAGCGCTGGTGAGGCCACAACTGGAATACTGCATCCAGTGTACTCTGTGCCTCCTTGTTGCTTGTTACCTTATATCCTGTTCACCACTGGGTACCTCTTTGTGCTTGCAATAAACTGCTGTGATTGCATAAAGGGAAGGTCCTTCATCTCAGCTGAGGACAGAACAGCAGCTGAAAATGGATAGTTGAAAACGGTTCAAACTTATGTATGTCAGGCCTGGATATTTCATATTACCAAGGAATTTCAACTCAGTGCTGACGGCCCTGAGCCTTTATTGACTTCCCTGGGTATTATAGAGTCATGGTACCTTATGTTCAAAATGAATGGAAAAGATATTTTAAAAGCCTGTAAACACAAGTATTTATATTCAGAGCATCAGTGAAGTGGTTGCTGAATGTTCCTTGCTTACTGGTAGTTGTTCATCATCTTGTGAGACAGACATTTTTGAAAGGCCCTGTCAGAAGGAAAAAAAGATTTGCTGTTCTTGGTTGCGTAATTGCAAGAAAAAATGGTGACCCAAAGAGAAATCCTAAAAACAATGTTTGCTTTCCAGGAATAATGAAAATACAGGAACCAAGTGGGCTGAATTTTGGATAGAGCTAAAATAGTTCTGGGAGGGTGCCTGGAATGTAATTCCCAGAAAAACAGGGCTTGGCCCCCAGAGCTGATTTTGTAATTGTGTTCACCTTGAGCAAATAGACTAGCTCATCAGAGGGATTTTTTTAATGACTTGGAAGAATAAATTTAACTATTAGACTAATTTTCTAGTTTCAGTGTGTTACTCTGAGCTTTCAGTTTATGTGTTTGTAAAAAAATTACTGTTTTTATCTGTATTTCAGGAAGGAGAAGAAATACATAGATGAACGCTGGAAAAATGTCAATGTTGGAGACTTCATCCGGCTGTCACGTAATGAAATCATTCCTGCAGACATGGTGCTGTTATATTCAAGTGACCTGGATGGGATCTGTTACATTGACACGGCAGGCCTCGATGGAGAAACCAATCTGAAACAGAGGCAGGTGGTGAGAGGATACTCAGAGCAGGTGATGATTGTGCATTTCTAGTGCTGTAAGAAAGTTGACATGACAGATGGTCAACTAAAAATAAAACCAAACAACCCAGGTGTCTAGATTGCCTGTTTCTTGATAGCTCAGCCATCCCTATCTGAAAATAAAATAACTAGGCAACACAGTTTGGATTTGTCGCTTGAGTTTGGAGCAAATCTTTACGTGTTCACTTAACCCAGAGAAAGAGAGAGCTATTTCAAGTAACGCAAGCCAGTAAAAATAAGTATTCAGGTAAATGTCAAGAAGTCATTTACGGTGCATATCATGTCACGGGTGAGAAATTGAATTTTCTAGAAGGGAATTCTGTGCTGTATAAACATCTAGAGAGAGGAGCAGATATTATCTTCTCTATTTCATTTTTCTTTTTCGTATTGCAAATGTATTTTTACCTCCATACAATACTTAGTATTATACCTAGCAGACAAAATGCTGGAGGCAGGCACAAAGAAGATGATATCAAAAGAACAAGGAATCCTGGCATTTCTGCAATCTTCAGCAGGCCTGGTACTAAGTTCTGCTGCTGAAGCGCTGTGCAGGGAACAACAACAGGGAGACTTGGTGCCGTCCATAATAACAGGAGATAAAATGACCTGAACTGCCTCTGAATTGTCAGCCGTGGTGAGAAAGTGAGGAGCGGTTCCTTGTTGTGCGTTAAGACTCCCCTGTTACTTAGCGAGTATTGTAATACCAAAGGCATGATGTGATATCCATGAACAAAGCTGTTTCTTATCCCCTTACAGTCAGTGACACGGTTTTGGTGTCTTTTTTTTCTTTCTTGATTTAATCTTAATAATGCAGAAAGGACTGTTTGATATTTCTGTTAGTATATATCATTATGAAAGGCAAAATTCAAATGGTTCTGCAGGTTTACGTCGTACTGAGGTGGCCCCGTTGTCATACCAGCTCCTGCTACCAAGGTCTGATTTCAGTCTCAGTCAACAAAGAGACTGTTTTCTCTGTTTCCAGAAAACTTGTGCCAAAATTCTGGGAAGAGTCATAGTGTCCAAAAAAAACAGGTGACAATTCCTTCAGCATTCAAGATTGTTCATTTTCGTCCTCAAATCATAGAATCATAGAATGAATGAATACAAAATAAGTGGAAAAAAAACCCAACTCATGGTAGAGTTTGTTCTTGTCAGGACTGCATGGTTTCTTTATGTAGAGCCGCTTCAGCTTCATGGACCTCTAGTGTCCCACCAGCTGAGTTTCAGCAGAGGCTTTGTCCTTACAAACTCAGGCTGAATAAGGCTGGCAGTGCTGTGTAAGAAGCTGGCCACCTGACCTCTCAATTTCTTAAGATCAGAAGAATAGGAATAAACTACATCAAATTAAAGAACATCTGAAGACAAGGACTAAAAAGACTTAACCTATTTGCAAGGGTGTTCTGCCCTGCTTCTTTGTGACTGAGCAAGTAGAAACGCAATGGAAAAGGTTATGAGTGGGCCACCTGTTCTTGCACTTGGGATTCCCTTAAGAGAAGGCAAGGCAAAATTAAAGCGTGAAACAGGAGCTGAAACTCTCGTAGCCCAGTTTATTTTTTGGCAACTTAGAATAGCAGGCTTTTTTTTTTTAACTGCTTAAATGACAACAGGAAAGAGATTGGGAAAGTAACTTGAGACTTCTTAGGTAACAGCAGGTAATAAGGAACAGAACACTGTGTCTCCAACCATCTTGGCATTCATAAAGAAATACACAAACTGGCTCCCTGAGGATAATGAGCTATTTAGTGAACAAACTGACATTGCTGCTTTCCAGATACTCAAATGTTGCTTCCCATTAAGAAGGGATTAATCTCTTTTTCCTTCCACCCCTCATGTGATTAGCTGAACCGAGCACAGGGTCACGGGGGTGGAGGAGCTAATCTGCCGTTAGCACTAAGTCACTGAGAGCAGTGAATGTTTCCATTACTTCAGAAGAGAGGCCACAGGACTGCACTGCTAATTTCCTTCTCAGCCTATGTTTTCCCCAACATTGGACGCTTCTAGGATTCAGCTGGACAGGGTGCTGGGCCATCTCGTCTAGACCGTGTTTTTGCCAAGAAAGGTTGGACCAGGTGATCCTTGAGGTCCCTTCCAACCTGGTATTCTGTGATTCTATGATACCTGGTCAGCGACTGAATCCAGTTCTAACTGAGGTATCTTCAAACCTAGTGGAGATGAAAGTGCCATCCTTTTCTTCCAGGCAGCTTCAGAAGCCAAGCTGATGAAAGGAGCTGCCAGCTCTCCTCTTCCACCTTGGCCGTGCACCCACTCCATTCCATGCCACGCTATCAAATCGTACCGTTTTGTCGGGAGCACAGTGTGGCCACAGCAGCAGGCACGGCCTTGGGAAGCTGCCTCGCTCCCCGTTCCAGTGAGAGACTCTGATACAGGGCCTGTCACTCCCAGCTACCTTACTCGGTTGCCGCCTTTATTGTCCCCCTTCTTTAGGGACCTTTACACAAAATCCAAGTAATTTTAATTCTGCTGTAGAAAAATCTTTTGTGCCAGGAAAAATAGGAAAGCATCTCAAGAAATAAGATGCAAAATCTTCTACTCTCAATATTTGCTTTGTCAAAGTTAAGACTATAACAAATTAATATAGACCATAAACTTATAGTCCGGGAAGATCTGAGTTCCCATATCAAGATACGTGCTTTTGGACATAGTTTTTGTCACCTCTGTTTTATACTGGCAGAGTGTAGATGTAAATCCTGTGCCTGCTATGGGCTACACCCAGATTTTTTGTGGGCGCTGTTTCAAGTTATATTGCAAGAAGCTTGTACTCTAGTAACACCTTCACTGCCATTACAAGTTGTTTGACCAAGTCAAATGGTTTAGTTGTCCATCAAAAATAAGATGCTTGCACCAGAAATACGTATCTGGAGACTGTTTCCAGGCTGCAGAAGAAAAGAACGGACTGCTTTGGCTATTTTACTTCCTTTGGTGTTAGTTCTTACTCTCTTCTCTCTTTTTTGTAATCATTGTACAATGTGAAAGATTTGAACAGAGTGAAACAATTATATTGTCTAACGTTTTACAGAAATGTTGTACTACCTGTACAAATAAACATGAGAGAGGTCAGCAGAGAGAGAAGTCTTTCATAGATAATGAAACTTACAAAGAGACTGAAGGTGTCTGTCTGTCTAAGGCTGGGTTCATATTGACTTCAGTTAATACAGTACAACAAATCAATACAGCAGAACATTTGAAAAAAAACCTTTTTTAATCAAGCCAACAAAGTTTTTGTTAATACTAATATCTCTTCTGAGTTTCAAATTTTACTTGCAGAATTGTGTTTTAACCTCACAGTTGCTATTCTGCCTACGTGAAGTCACCCAGTTGTGGGAGTACAGCCTTCTCAGAGACCCGTGATTATGGAGAAGATGTATTCAGTTACACCTGTGAATTAAAGAGTTATCCTTGGAGTTTGAAACTTTAAATTGGTCATTCTTTTTTTCTAAAGAGTAGAACAAATGATTTTCCAAGGAGTTAGTGGAAGGTGCTCAGCTCTGAAATGGCTCTGTTATACCAGAGGCTACCTTCTGTTTCACTAGAGGCATACTCGTATGCCATTAATTGAAATTAAATTACAAGTGCAATTGCAATTTAATTTCAAAGATAAGGTCTTTTGGTTTTTCTCTTACTTCTTGCCAGGTTTTGTTCTTTATTAATAAAGGATATTTGCTTCACTTGGCTTTTCTCTCCACTGAAGAGCTCACCTGCTCTTTATTCACAATGTGTACCTCTAGTCTTTCATAACAGCCCTTTCTTGGCATCAGGGAGTTGGTGATGGAATTGGAAACAATGGCTGTTTGCAAGAAATCCTGATTGCAGAGAAGACAGTGCCTCTTCTCTTTCCCATACAATAAAAAAAATAAGTATGGGAAATCTCTGCTTTTCAGATGTTCTTACTGCATTTTTTTTTTCCTTTTTCCCACTCTTCCACCTGTTTTCTCTTCCACGGTGTTCTCAAAATATCAGCAATTCAACTGATATTTGCCAGGGTTTGATATTCACTAGGAAGTCTTTCCATGGTGTCTAAGTCTGGTTTACGCTGGGTAGCAGATCATCAGCAACACCGGCAACTAAACTAAGTTGTCAGATGGTAGTACCTGAACTTATGAATTTATGATGTTTTTAAGTTCCATCACGTTTTGTCTGAGTTCTCTGCGTTTGTTTTTTATGTGATTGTAGGTCTCTGAAATTGATCCAGAAAAATTTTCCAGTAGAATAGAGTGTGAAAGTCCTAACAATGACCTCAGTCGCTTCCGAGGCTTTGTGTAAGTACCCTTGGTGGCTCTTCAAACTATTGTCATTTGCTTTGGTGCTTTTACTAATTTTCAGAGAGCTTGTAATGTTTGCTTTAAAAAATAATAACAATAATGTATACAAGTCAGTTTGCACTGCTACATTTCTGAGTGCAGCTCAACGGATAGAGCTCCAGAAGGGCTTTCTGAGCAGCAGACGGGAGACTGGGAAAGCTCAGTAGTGCTTCTTATTTTGTATTGGATATTTTCAACATCTTGGTTCAGGCTGTTTGCAATTCTGCATTCCATATTTGAAATAGCAGTTTCAATCTGCCCTTAATGATGTGTTTTCTGCGGTATCTGGTCTGGACCATGGCCTGATTGGACAAGCTGCATTTCTCAGAATTGGAAATGGATGGGCTTCCTCTTGTTATCTGATTTGTTTTGTGTAACCATCAGTCACTTGATCAAACTCCTTTTGACAAACACGCCTGTCTGTCTCTTCTTCTTGCAGTTTCACGATTTTCTATAGACAGTAGGAAGACAAAATGCTGTTTCATGGGGTGACTGATTTTTAGGTTTTGAGAGTTATAATGTTCATATTCTTCCCTGTGGGCACTGACACATTAGAAATATGAGAAGAAAAATAAATATATATAACCTTAGTCTCCGGGGAAACAACTTGACAAACAGTGGGCCTACCTGCACTGAAAGTATCCCACAGGAGTAACGATACTCACAGTATATTTAAAATGTGATCTTATATTTTGTTCCAATTTTTTCTGACGTTGGCAGTCCCGAGTCAAAGTCATAGGCTTTCAGAATTCCAGTGTTTGTCTTGAGCTCTTTTCAGTCGTGTTGCCTACTTCTTCTATGCCTACTTCTCATGTTGCCTACCTCTCATATGCCAGCTCACAGATGCTATGCTTGTAAACACAAGAAAATTTTAATACAGTGCCTACATGCCTGGATTTTCAATGGTGATGTTCACACATGTTACTCCGTTCTTTTGAAAAGTCCGGTCAGAAATATCAGAATGGCAGTCAGTGATCAGCAGCTTCTTTGGGAAATCTGCTCCCTAATGGTTTTGCAAAGCCTGACTTGGTAACTGCTGGAGTCCTACAGCTGAAGTAACGTGATTTTTTTTCAGTGAGCATTCAAACAAGGATCGAGTGGGCCTCAGCAAGGAAAACTTACTGCTCCGAGGATGCACAGTAAGAAACACAGAAGCTGTTGTAGGCATAGTGGTATATGCAGGTTAGTGAACCACCCCGGCTTTCACAGATTGCCTTGCGAACCAAAAAGAGTTATGTGCCCTAAGAAACAGCATCATGCTGAGGGAAATTAGGACAGTAGAAGCCTGAATTCAGGAGAAGGCAGCTGTAGCTGGAAATGTTAAGAATGCACGTCTGGATTAAGCTTGTTTCTATTTTAGCAATGTAAAGAAGTGATGTGTCTGACTATCCGTGGGAGATCAGCTCTTCTATGTGAACAGGTCCTTGTCCCCATCTGTCAGTTGTGATGGTGAAACCAGGTTTTGAATGGACATGGAGATAATGTGACTTGCTCTTTTCTGGTCCAAAACTGAAGCTAGAGCTGTTCTTCAGTGTTCTGTATCAAAGGGCAGAGGTTTTTAAACTAATCAGTTTGACGTATCTAGCCCAATAGTTGTAATGTATGTGCACAGTTTTTTAGGAAATATTAGAAACAATATAGAAGAAGTCAAAAATTGTATTGTTTCTATCAGAAGGAATGTTATTGACAGTCTAAAAGTCAATGTGTACGTGACAGATTTTGGTTTAGCTTGTTTGGTTTTCTTTAGGACAGAATTCCTATATTGTAGCAGCAGTTAGTTTACTCATATTAATAATCTCTGTTCAAATATTAATTAATGGAGGTGTCCCGTGTCCCAGAGCTTTAGAAATATAAATCTCTTGTGGTTCTGACATCTGCTAGTAGAGAATTTCAACCTGTGTTTTGTTTACAGGTCATGAAACCAAAGCCATGCTGAATAATAGCGGACCTCATTACAAGCGCAGTAAATTGGAAAGAAAAGTGAACACTGATATTCTTTGGTGTGTTCTGCTTCTAATTTTGATGTGTTTAACTGGTGCAATAGGTAAGTGAGAATCAGCAGATTCCTGCTATTTTCCTCTCTCAACCTACAATGATTAGTGTTTTATTTTGGGGCTGATTTATTTTAGCAGCCCATCTCAGAAACTCTCTTTATCCATGTGTAGTTCCCTAGCAGCTGGGGATGCTGCCAGGTTTTAGTTCATGTTGTCATGTTTAATCTGGAGTGTGGTCAAGAAGTATGTTCCTGGTGTGAGTTCTTAGGTCTGGAACCTGTTTCTCTTTTCTGTCACTAATTGCTCTGCAAAACTTCTACTTTCTCTTAGGATTTTTCAGGTAACGTGAGATGCATGTACAGCGTTGTGGGGAGTTTTAAGGACTTGCTATTTTAGGAACTGTTTAAATAGTGAGCCTGAGTAAATCTAAACAGACTAACTTTTATGACAAGTCAAAACGGTGTTTAAAACATTTAAAAAGACTTCTTCAGACTGCACTTAATAATGATGACATGGTGCTCACATTTTGACTAAAAGCTGGACAAGCAAGGATAATACAATTAATTGCCAGAGGTTTCT
>VXAK01013547.1:141926-199876 GCA_013399435.1 Arenaria interpres
GGGGGATGTTTATCAAGTGTAGTTAGTATTTCTTTCAGTCTGAGATGTGCTGTATAGATGTGCTGTTGATAGAAATGCATGTAAGATATTTATTCATGTGTGCGTTGATAATTAATTTTAGTGGTGTTCCTGTTGAAGAAAAACTCAAGAGGTAAAATGGTAGATTAAAAGCTTAGAAGGAAGTGCAGAGTGTAAAAGGTAACACCATGACCTTGAACTGTGACACAGTTTATATATAACTAACTCACTTTATCTTGTTCTTGTTTTCAAGGCCATGGAATTTGGTTAAATAGATATTCAGAAATACCTTTTTTTAACATCCCTGAGCCAGATGGGAAATCAATTCCTCCAGCGTTAGCAGGGTTCAATATGTTCTGGACGATGATCATTTTATTGCAGGTAACTTTGCTTTGAACATGGGTCATATTCTGATCTCATATCCTTGAAGTAGCTCTACAACTTCAGTAGAGCTGCTTCATGTTTGCAACTGGCCAAAGAGTTTGGTTTTATTTAATTCCCATGTTTTATTTTGGTAGGTCTTGATCCCAATTTCTCTCTATGTTTCAATTGAAATTGTCAAATTGGGACAAATTTATTTAATACAGAATGACATTGATTTTTACCATGAGAAAACAGACTCAACAATTCAGTGTCGAGCACTGAATATTGCTGAAGACCTTGGCCAGATTCAGTATATCTTCTCTGACAAGACTGGAACCCTCACTGAAAATAAGATGGTTTTTCGGAGATGCAGCATTGCAGGACAGGAGTATTGCCATGAGGAAAATGGTAAGATACTAAACCTGTGTTCACAATGGGTTGGTTTTATCTCTCAGAGAAGTTGAGAGTTTTGATAGGGGTCTGGTGGACTTCATGAGGTTTGTGTGACAATACACAGTCACGGAAGGTGTGAATTCAGACTGATCTTACAAATAGCCATGCATCTTTCCCTGTTATTTGGATCCCTTCATATATAGTGTGTTAAGAGGCTCAAAGTCTGTATGTAAGGGGCTGCTTTGCAGCTAGTCAAGTTCCAAAATACTTGATACCATAAACAAAATATTCTTTACTCCCCATGGAGGAGTTAATGCCTACTGTGTTTTGTTTCTCTCCTTGCAATAGCCAGAACCCAAAACATTGGAAAACTGCCCATCTAGTTTTTCTTTTTTTTTTTTTTCCTGAACTACAGTCCCAAAGCTTACCTGGCATTTTGGGTTTCAAACATCCTGTTGACTGCCATAGCAGTGTACCGCCTTGATGGAGTATATCTTAAGGCTTCAATTCAACATACTGTTGCCCTTGAGGATACAGTAAGCCAGATAAAATATATGTTGAAGTCAGAACTTTAACAGTAATGTTAAGATGCAAGTCAAGCAGATGTGTGTACGCGTGTGTGTTAACGCTGCAGAGATAAGCACCTCCATCAAAAGTAATGATTATTGTATTCTTACTTTTATCTTACACACCTGCTTACTGTTAGCCAGAAAGTCAACAAGCAGTGTTACTGGATAGCTGCTGCCTCATTGCCTGATAGTGTAGAATCTTTCAGTGTGCATTTCATCAGAGCCCACTTGGAGTCTTCTGGGAGACAGGAGAAGGTGCAACTCCAGACTCCAGAGAAAATTAATCTTCAATTAGCTATTTCATTAATTAGATAAAACCACAAAGCTTTTATTACTGTATGTAAGGACTAGTGGCTGCAGACGTTTGCTATTTCGCTGGTGGGCAATGCAGGTGTTTCATGTGAGGTCAAAGGTGAGGTGCTGACAGATGGACACGTGAAGCCCAGCTGTGTGGTTTTGAAGCCCACTTCGAGGTTTTGGCGGCTTTGCTGCCAGATGGAGCTGCTCACAACTGCGAGCGAAAGGCACACCCTGCTGGCCACAGCACTGAATCGGTTCAGCCCTTCTTTTTGTTGTGTCACAGGCGCAGATGGTTACATCCATTCTTACAGTAATTTCTGCACGTATGTTGAACATTTTATGGTGCGAGAGTCCTGGTGGTTCTGGGGTTTTGCTTAGTTGTACTGGGAAGGATGACAACAGCAAAGTGAGAAGAAATATTTTTAAGTTTCAAACTTGGTGAATGAACAACTTAAATAAAAGTAGAATGTATTTTCAGAGTATTTCCTAAAGGAAGTAAAAGTATTTCAGAAGGCATAAGTTAAAGAGCAGTGTGGGTGATGTAGTTGTGGCTGATCCAGGTCTCGTGCCAGGGAAAGTATGTCTACCATGTACTTCTGCTAGTAGGTCACTTAGAGTTATCTTCCAAAAATATTAGTGTGTTAGTTATGTTCATAATTATTTGCCATTCTGCCCTATCTTTTACCTGGAGGGTAAGTGTGTGCTTCTTCCTAACAAATCTAGAAATTAGGTAAGTCCTGAAAATCAGTTTGAAGTATCTTGCAGGTCCTGTGTTTTAGTCCTGTTTTACATTTACAATTTACAGTTGCTTTGAGCTGCTATTTGCAAGGCTCCTGCTACAGGTGGTAAGAGTTGCAGTGCAAGACACCACAGTCTTTTGCATACAAGCCACTTGGTCTGCACAGATATTTCTGTATTTATATCTGTATTGCCCGGGGATGCACATGAGGGCAGCACACAACAGCAACGATTGTGATTCAGTAAAATCCTCCATATAGGTGCCCCCATGCAGTGTCCTGTCTAAAGCAACGTCTGCCTCTTGGACCATGGCAGCAGTGCAGCATGGTGTTATAAGAGGTGCCACAGATGTTACTTCGGACAGAGGTCACATGTACTATTTACTAAATTCCTTACTTTAAAATTTTCTTTCCTGACCCTCCAGGCAATGTCTTAGACAAGTTTCTTTTTTCTCATGGGCCAATAATTAATTGATTGTTTCCTTTTCCATAGCAAAGAGGTTGGAGTCCTATCAAGAGTTGGATTCAGAGGACGAGAATTCAGCTGATCGTCAGTGTGGCTCTTCAACCCACATGTTAAAACAGCAGGGACTCAATTGCAGAGCTGTGAATGAACCTTTGAACAGAAAGTCTTTGAATGAGTTGTCTGGGAGCTACCCTGCACTAGGAAGGGAAGATGGAGCAGGTGATGCTCCCCGTTCAGGACATGTTGCTTTCAGCAGCCCCATTGTAAGTAAAAGCTTTTGGTTTTGATGCTAAATGTCTGAAATAGAACCATAGAACAGTTTGGGTTGGAAGGGACCTTCAAAGGTCGCTTGCTCCAACCTCCCCTGCAATGAGCAGGGACGTCTTCAACCAGAGCAGGTTGCTCAGAGCCCCGTCCAACCTGACTTGGAATGTTTCCAGGCATGGGGCATCTACCACCTCTCTGGGCAACATCGGCCAGTGTTTCACCACCCTCATTTTAAAAAATTTCTTCCTTAGATCTAGTCTAAATCTTTCCTTTTCCAGATTAAAGCCATTTCTCGTTGTCCTGTCACAACAGGCTCTGCTAAAAAGTTTGTCCCCATCTTTCCTGTACGACCCGTTTAAGTACTGAAGGGCCGCAATATGGCCGCAGAGCCTTCTCTTCTCATGAAGTAACTCATGACAGAATATCTTTTTACCCCCATTTGGTCAGAGTGCTTGTCGCTTAAGAAATCCTTTCTCTCTCCCATCAAAACCAGAGCCTCCCATGATGGCTTGGCTGCATCCTATTTGCAGCTGGCATTGCAGATTTTTGTTGGGTCACAAAGGTGTACACTTTGGTTCTTGCTGCTGTGAGTCCATGACCACTCCAGCTAAAATGACCAGCGTCATCTTAGTAACAGTTTGTTCTTTTGTTGTAAGAAGTTTCTAGCACTTTCTTTTGTTTTTTGATAGAAAATATCTAGATGACCAATATTTATTGGAGGTTACAAGAGGTAAAAACTCAGGCTTCTGTACCTGAAGGTATCTAAGTAGCATTCATCATATTTAGTCTCTGTTGAAGTGTCTACAAACAGCTCTGTTGTTGACCTCTCTGGGCATGAAGTTTGCCATTTTTAATGGGAGAGCACAAGGCAGTGAAGACACCGGAGTGTTCCTTTATTTCTTAGTGTAACCAACTCAACGTTCAACAGGAGGGAAGTTACATGAACTTCTACACTTCATTCATCTGTGACTGATTTAGCCTCCAGAGACTGAGATTAAGTTTATATCCTAACGGACACGTTTGTTTCTTTCATCAATAGGAAACGGATGTTGTACCAGACACACAACTGCTGGAGAAGTTCAGCCAAATTTCTTCTCATTCCTATCAACAATCAGAAGAAGGTAGCAGCGAGTCATCTTTGGAGACAATGTACGTCGCTGACTTCTTTCTTGCTCTGGCAATCTGTAATACTGTTGTAGTTTCAGTCCCCAATCAGCCACGTCAGAAGGTAAGAAGGCCTTATTTTTGGCTATTTGGCCATGTACGTAAATAAATGAGCTGCCTTTGCTTTGATTACAAAAGGGAAAAAAAATGGACATTTAAAAAATGATTCTTTTCTCCTCTAGTAGAAAAAAAAAAAAAGAGAGGAAATAAAGTATTGATAAGGTATTGTATTTTTAACAGTACTTGTAGCTATTTACTGTGAAGGGTATGGGGCTGGTTTATTCTTCACAAATAGCTTGCTAATTCAGAACAAGGTTTTAAGTGTTTAGCTCCACGTGCCACAACTTTTAAAAGTTATATTGTGATACTAAGTTTCATTACTGAAACAGTTCTAAAGAGAATTATTACATGGAGTCATGAATCAGACTTGGAACGCATACAATTTTCAGATCTGAAGTATTTTTACAATTCTTCTGGTTGGAATATTGAAGCTCTTACAGAGGCTGTTTAGTGTGCTTGTGGTTACATGTTTAATTGAACTGACTGTCAACTGACTATCTTTAATACAAGGAATCAAACTCTATGTAAATTTTAAAATACTACGTTCATTAAGAAACATACGCGGTTTGTAATCTGTCTTGTAATAAAATATGAAGATTTCAACATAAATGTTTTCTCTAACTGTTCTGTTCCAGATGCGACTCTCCTCGCTGGGTAGGATGCCTCTGAAATCGCTTGAGGAAATCAGGCAGATGTTCCAGAGACTGTCAGTCCGGAGACTAAGTTCCTCCCCAGCTCCCAGTGTGAAGGAGTCATCACCTGAAAGCCCCAACAGTTTTGTGAGCAAACTGTCTATTTTCAGAATGAAACTGGCTTCACCTGCTTTGGATGGAGCTGCTCAAAGGGCTGCCGAGCCTCACGATACCGAGAGCCCAGAAAATTCCCAAGTGCCTCAAGAGCTAGATGTGGTGAATGTAGCTGCTGGCTGTGAAGGCAGCGGTGCTGCCTCCTCTGTTGAACTGTCTCCCTTGTCTAAACTGTGTTACGAAGCCGAGAGCCCAGATGAAGCTGCCTTGGTTCACGCTGCTAGAGCTTACAAGTGTATTTTACAGTCTAGGACCCCAGATCAGGTAACCGTGGACTTCGCAGGTCTGGGATCTTTAACGTTTCAGCTGTTGCATATCCTGCCTTTTGATTCGGTGCGGAAAAGGATGTCAGTGGTGGTCCGGCATCCAGTCTCCGGCAAAGTGGTGGTGTACACAAAAGGTGCAGACTCAGTCGTGATGGATTTGTTGCGAACTGCATCTGAAGGTATCTATAGAACTTGTAATTCTTTGCTCACCTTTGTCGTTCTTCAGTAGAGTTAAACAGGTGGCCTGATTCATGAGAAGAGACAAGTGACCCAGCAGAACTATTATCTGCGAATAGTTCGTTAGAGGGAACCCAGAAAGGTAGTGTTGTTTGTCACCTGGATATGGCTGAGAAGACAGAAGCAGCTGTTATTCAAAGGATTTAATGGTGTCTAAGTAGAGCCTTTGGAGCCAACTGAAGTATTTCCAGTTATAAAGTAAGGTCATCTGCTTGAATAATTGACATCTGCTACACGATAAGACGTGTTTATTAGAATGAGATACTTTCTAGCCTTTACCTATGTTTGTGTTTCTGAGCTGTTGGAGAGGGGTTTCGGTAGCAGATGTTGCCTATCGGTGCTTTTTGAGGTTTTTTCCCTCGATTACTGACTGTTTCTGTGTTTCTAGGTGTAACAGTAGTATCTGTAAAGTTGGGTGGTGCCTCCTGGTGGGCCTGTTCAGGGATAAATGTTTTTTAAATATGTCACAGGGTGGATGTACCCTGTAGTTTAACCACTAACTGATTTATTCATACACTGTAGCAAACAGTCATTGGTTTTTAACTGAAGGCGGTAAGGAGAAAGTATTAGCTGTGCATGTTAGAAAAAAATACCTAACTATATTTAATTTCAGAAGATGTTCCAAGGATTCTTTTTTAATGGTTTGGAAAGTAATATAAAGGAATTATTTGTAAAGGCTTGCTTACTGCCCTTTTAGCTCCCTCCCATTAGCCCAGTGACAGTAAAGCTGCTTAGGTGTCTGTGGCGCAGTTCATCTTGGAAAATAATTCTGTTTTAGAGAAACATTTTGATATGCTAGTGGCATCCAAAGATGATGGATCCAAAGATCTATCAGTACCAGATGGGTTCCCCCTCATTGCTTGTGCTGACTGGCACACGGTATGCTCACTATAGATACAGGCACAGTACCTTGTGCAAACATAAAGACACATTCATAGTTAAAATAAAACCTGTTAATGTTTTGGTATTTTTAAGACATGTTCTTAGACTGATAAAATTTTCCACTAAATTTAGCCTAAGAATGCACATGTAATTTGCTTTCTTTGCTTTATGTGTGTAGGTACTAATAATTCAGAAATGGAACAAAAGAAGATTAAAGAGAGAACTCAGAAGCATTTGGATGACTATGCCAGAAGAGGACTGCGCACTCTGTGCATTGCTAAGAAGGTATTCCTTTTAATACGTGTTTTTTAAGAATGTTTACGGTTTGTGACCAGGCTGAGTGGTATCACCAGTGGAGCAGACATCACCGCTTCTAAACGCGTGCTTCCATTGCCACATTTTGTTTATCCGTATATTCTTCCTGGAGGAGTTTGTAAGTTGACCCAGATCAATTCCTGTCTTCCATTACATTGTCATAGATGTTTTCACTTTAGGATGCCAAGCAACTTAATAGCCTAATTCTAAACAGGGGTGCCAAATAGCCTGATTTTTCTTCAAGAGTCCTGAGCAAGTCTCCTTGTGTGAAACTTTCCCTGATTGGAATTCCAGACACAGGAAACAAATGAAGTCAGAGCTGTTTTATTTGGTTTCACAAACAGTTTGCAGTGTCACACGTGAAACTTAAGTGAAGATTTGAGATTCCATTTTAAATTCAAAGCTGTTCAGAAGTGAAATTCTACAGGGATTGAAACAGGCAAGAAACCTCTTTACAAAGCCTTATGGAAGGTGCAAGTACAGGTTGTGTAGCGGTACACTCACCAAGCTGTGCTCGGCTGTGCAGTGGTTCCGTGGTGGTGTCAGCGCTACAACTAAAGAGCGGCAGGGGGACTACGCTCCGCTCATGGGCCTGCCTGCCTTCCCTCTGCACGGGAATCTGTCTGTCCAGAAGCTCCAGGAACCCGCAGGGTGCAGTGGGTGACCTGGCCTGTGAAGCCTGGCAAAGTGATCCAACACTGTGACCGTCGTACTAAACCCATGGATATGCTGGGACACGTAAATAACGCGCCGCCGGGCGCTGCGCTTCTGGGTGGGGTACGTGGGCAGCAGAAGTGACTGTGAGGACGCTTTTCAGGCGCCTTTGAAAATACAGTATAGAAACGTGCCGTATGTTTTCTCTCCCTCTGTAGGTGATGAGTGATGCAGAATATGCAGAGTGGTTAAATCATCATTTTTTAGCGGAAACCAGTATTGACAATAGGGAGGAGCTGCTGCTGGAATCCGCCATCAGGCTTGAGACTGAACTAACTTTGCTCGGTAGGTAGAAAATGCAGGAACTCCCAGGAAGCTGCTTATGATGTTCATAATCGGAATTTACTTGTAGAGAGCTGTGCTAGCCGCAATTGGGGTAACACATAGCTTTCTACAGACCTAGAATTTACTGTCACTCCTGAATTTTCATAAATCTTGCTGGTAAGTTTGCTCTAGTTGTAAAACACACTGAAGACAGGTACTGATCTTCTGCTGTTTGTAAAGGGTAGAGTGTCATAATAAGCATGTGAAGTGATAATAACAAATCAGAGGCCTGCCTGGGCAAACGGTGACAGGGATCCCACTTCTGGGCATGTTTTCTATCACTGTTGCATGTGTGGCACAGGAGGTGTGCTTGTGCTGGGTCCTGCTGCTGTAACAGGGAGATAAGAAGTCAGGCCTCCTCCTGCAGGAGCCGTTCCTCTGATGGTCATTCAGCTGCGCGGAAATGGGGAGGCCAAAACGAAATGGAAAATCTTTGGTGTAGATGTGTAGAAGGTAAACTGCAGGCAGCCTGGGATAACAGCTCTGGAGGACCACCCAGCAAATAACGTTTGGAAAACAAAGTGCAAAGGTCTGATTGTGGTGGTAAGGACAGCTTATGCTAGAAGCTGAAGAGAGACAGGTCCTATTTTGCGGAAAGGTGTTACTTCCCTCATTTTGTGCCACATCTGCTCAGGGCAAATGCCATAAACTGTGATACTAATAGGAATTCTGGGATTACTGGCTAGTTTCTGGAGAGAATCCCAAGCAGCGCTGCCAGCTGCTGCAGTTTTAAGGGATGATGTGCTATACAGGTATCCTTGAGTCAGCAGAGGGAAATCTCGTTGCTGTGGAGCCCTGCTCTCCTGCAGGCCAAGGCATTTTTTGGTCTCGTGTCTCCGGTGGGACAGTAACCAATATGGGTTAGCCCTAACATTAAATCGGAGTGAGAATAAGAGGCGTAAATGGCTTCGTACTGCCAAGGTGCTGCCTTTCAGTACCTCTGCCAGCTTAGTTATCCCTCTCTGGGGCATGTTTACGATGTGATCTGCAGCGTAGAACTACTTACTTTACAGAGTAGAACGTACTGCTTCTCATTCTGCTTTTCTGAGCCTTCTTCTGCTTTCTAAATAAGCATTACCTGGTGTAGCTGCAGCCGTAACTATGACTGTCCTCTTAGGACTGAGAAATGAAGACTTTGTCCTCAAAGAACAAGAAGCAAAAAGTCAAATCACCTCAGTATTGCCAGGATCATGGAGGACAGCAGTGGCTTGTAGTCCACTGCGTAGGCAGGTATGAAACCTGTATGGCTCTATATAAAGCCTCAGGCCTTTATTTGAATGGAAATCTATTTCTGGAAAGAATAGCCCTAATGTGCAGCACTTAACTAAGCATAGGTCTGGATCTCAGCAGTGTACATATAGAAACTGGCTTCCGTTGTGTTATGAAGTGATCAAGTACCTCAGAAGGGGAGCGTTAAGTGTATAGAGCGCCCAAGTTGAAGCAACATTTTTCTGTCCTCCTTCGGTGCCTGGAAGTGTCTCTCAAAGAAGCTGGCATCAGATAGAGCAAGCGTTTTCCTTCCTGCCTCTTTTGCTGCCTTCCATCAAAATGCAGACAGAGTGCAGAGCAAGGTCCTGGAGGTTTTCATCTTCCTGGTGACCAGGGGCCGTGAGCTCTGTGCCCTGTTGGCAGCTGCTTGCTGAAGAAATTGCTGCGGAGTCCGAAACTTGCCTGATGTTTTGGCTGTCACCCATCCCCACGTGACAGTCAGCGCTTTATGCAGGAATCGCTGGCTGGAGTCCCACGCTAGAAACACTAAGAGGGAAACCTTTGCTTTGAAATTTTTTTTTTTATTGTTTGTCATTGAGACTGAACCTAGCTGCAACTGGCTGAAGTGTCTCTCTGAGAAACTCTCTTAGCCTCAGAATCCCACAAGCCAAACCATGTCTCCTGGTTATGATTTAGTACCGTTTGTATTATGAAAAAGCCATGAAAATGTCCTGCACCGTAGTAAATCACTGGCACTGCAGCTTGTCAGAGATGGTTCTGCTTTATGCTCATGTTGTGTTACCTCATTGTTACCAGAGCAGAAGATCTTGCAAGCTGGTTTTGGGGACACAGGTCTGCCTGCTGCGCACACCAGAAAAGAGGATATCTCTGCTAAAGTCTCTGTATTTTTTTTGTTGGAAGTCTTTCTATAACCACTGTGTTAGAGCAGGTGTTTCCTCCCTGAGGGGAGGATGTCAAGGTAGGCAGTGCGGGCAGGAGGGAGGGCAAAACACAGGGTTTAGTGCTGTGGCTTGAAAGGACCTGGGGCAGGAGGTATTGCAGCCACGGGCGGTTGAGAAAGCTGATGGTGAATGACAGGTCTTTGCAGCAGTGTGCAAAAATATGATATAAGAAAAAGGCTTTTTGGTGTGGAAAAGGTGAGGGCTTGGGACAAGAGGTACAGAGAATTCAGCCTAGAGCGGAGTTCAGAATAAGGAAGAGAATTACAGAATCATAGAATTGCCTGGGTTGGAAAGGACCTTTCAGATCATCAAGTCCAACCATCAACCTGACACTGACAAAACCATCACTAAACCATATCGCTAAGCACCATTTCTATCTGTCTTTTAAATACCTCCAGAGATGGTGATTCCAGCACTTCCCTCGGCAGCCTGTTCCAATGCTTAATAACCCTTTCAGCATAGAAATTTTTCCTAATACCCAATCTAAACCTCCCCTGGTGCAACTTTATGCCATTTCCTCTTGTCCTAGAGAAGTGGGCCTTGAGATAGGAAAGATCGAGGTGATATGTGAAAGAAGGTTTGGGGTAGTCCGAGGTAGGAGGGAGTGGGAATAATGGAGCGTATTTGTCATGAGAAGCCTGGGAGTCTGTGTCCCAGAGCTACTACAGGATGAAACAACCATAAGAATGAGAAAAGTTGGTTTAAAAGGGTCTTGTGAAGAGTTGGGGGCCCCTAAGGCTGTAACTGAGGGCGTGTGTCATCCATCTCACATGTGGTGGGCTCTGGGACAGAAAGATGTGGAAGGGAGGCATTCCCATGCATGTCCTGTGGGGTGCCCGTTTTGGGATGTGGATACACACAGGGGACCATCTTGTCCCATCACTCTTGCAGCGTTTTGCTTTTGGAAATAGAACAGCACTAATCCTCCTGCTTGTCTACGTTAAGGTGCCACTGGCATTGAAGATCGCCTGCAGGAGGGTGTTCCAGACACAATACAGGCGTTACGGAAAGCGGGGATAAAAATATGGATGCTCACAGGTGACAAGAGAGAGACAGCTGTCAACATCGCCTATGCCTGTAAACTGCTGGAACCGGATGACAGAATCTTCACTCTCAAATCACAGAGTAGGGTGAGTGGAAAATTACACTTTTCTTCAATTATTTTTTTTTTTTTTTTTTTCCTCTGCTGAATAGTTGAGTCAGGCTATATCACAGGCCAGCACAAAAAAAGCCTAAAATGTTCTCTGCTTTCCCAACTGACCAAAGGCAGCATAATTTCTTGGAAGATGAAAATACTGGAAGACTGACAGTTTGCTTCCTTGCGGGTAAAATATGAAATCCTTTGTATGTGTGTAACATCTGTTTTTTTATATACTGTCCCTAAATGATGATTAATTATTTTAATTGAATAGACTGCTTAATTTCTCTTTGTGGTAGGTTAGAGAGTTGACATGCTTCACATCTTATTAGAGATTTCAAATGGCCGGGAGTTAAAGCATATTAGCAATGTAAGAATTATTGTCATGCAAATTCTATTGAATAAAGTTTTGTGCTGCTTTATGTAATATATTCCCTCAGCCCTGCTTGTCTTGCATAAACGTACAAAGAATTGTCTCATTAAAGTACATCACGCACTATTCAAGAAAACTAATCTGCCAACAGTTTTATCAGAGGAAAAAGCCACCTTCTCCCCACCACCCAGTAATTGAATCATGTGAAAAAGAGTGGTTAAAAATGCTGCTGGTTTGCGTGACAAGTTTAATCCTACTGCATCATTGCGTCCTTTTGCAGATGCTTATACGCAGCCGTTTTCCAAATCTTGATTTTTATCAATTTTGGGTTTCTTAAGATAAATCTGTCCCTGGTAAAGCTGACATATGAATTGTCTTTCCTCCGAGCAGAGACATGAAATCTAAGACTTCTCTAAAGGACTGGAGAGTTTTTCTAAGACTCTTCATTTTTCTTTTTTTTTTTTTCTGCTTGGATACTTTAGAAATCCAGTTTGTATCTGCCATCAAAGATTGTGTGGCAAGTGGTAACTGTGAGGAAAATAAAGTGAAAAAGAAAGGATTTCTAGTCTAGTTTTGTCTGAGGAGAGCTTGGCGTTTGATTTTCGTTAACATTTTTTTTTTCCTTCCTTTTTTCCTACTGGGGAATGAGTGTCTTAATTAACAGCGAGAACGGAGCCCCTTTTGCAGAAGTGCTCATCCTCCCTCTGACGGGGCTTCGGAGTAAAAAATAGTCGGGATTTGATACTGTTGCATTTCAAAGTAAAACGAGAATATTTAATAAAATGTATTTTCTTCTACGTAGCATGCATTACATACGTTGCTATCAGGAGTCTTTTGGGCATCTTATATTGATTCTGACAAGCTAAAAAAATTCCACAAGGCCAGTTCTTCAGTAATTCATTGCAGCTCACCTATGATCTGATGGGAAATGCACTTTTGGCTTTTGATGCCAGACCAAAGAAATGTAGAGAGCAAGAGTCTTCTATCAAAGCTGTATGTGTATTACCAGATCCTTCATGGTTGTTTCTTCCTGCTTTTCTGTGAACATTTTCTGATTTGCTTCAGTTTTTTTTCCCTTCTCCTAGTACAATACCCAAGCCAATCTACTTCAGCCCATTAAATCACGGGCCCTTTTATTAACAACAGACTGCATCTTTCGTGAGTCTTAAAGTGTTATTCAGCCTCATGTCTGAGCCTTTCTGGATTCAAGTGAAATGCTACATGAGGGCAGCGTTTGACCTTTTCTCCATATGTATTTTATAAGTTGAATTGGGAGCCAGGACACGAACAGCATTTAATAAGTTGCCTTTCTCTTGTCTTTAATTAGGATGCCTGTGCCTTGGTGATGAGCAAAATTTTAGAAGGCATCCAGAAGAATACTTCTGCGGAAAAAAAGCCCAGTCAGAAACTTGGGAATGTCTCTGCAAGTCCCTCCACCCAAGCTCCAGGGTTCAGTGCAGGCCTGGTTATTGATGGAAGGACTTTAGAGCATGTCCTGCATGACAGCCTACAGAATATGTTCTTGGAACTCACAGAAAAATGTCGGGCTGTCATCTGCTGCCAAGCCACGCCACTGCAGAAGAGTGTCCTGGTCAGACTGGTGCGAAGCAAGCTAAAGGCAATGACATTGGCTATAGGTGAGTCCTGTGGTCGTCATCTCTTCTCTGGAAAGAAGTAGAAGCCAGTTTCTTCTCTCCTGTGTTTTTGTGAGTGTCTGTCACAAAATTTCCTTCACAAGGAAGATAATCCTTTGAATCGTAGCTGTCTCTGGCATAAGGTGATGTTAGTCTTCTGAACTAGCAAATTTTGTCCATAAACTTACTCGTGGTAATCTGAAGCAAAGCAGCAGCTGTGCATAGTGTTCAGTAACACGTCCAAAGGAGCAAGGAAGGGGCTTTTCCTTGTCATTCTCCACAACCCCCCAAAATAGGGAGGGTTTTTTCTGTTCCAGCATACCAACTAAACTCTGGCAGAAAGAAGAGCTAATGTCCCTTTGGAGAATGTAGCTCAGTTCAGTCAGGCCTTCTGCTTCCTCATCCTGCTTTCTGTAGGTTTTCCATAGGCTGCACTGGCCATAAAGATGTTTTTCTCTGAAGTGTCTGGTGTTCTTGTGCATTTGTCTTTTCCTGCCACCTCCATGGCAATGTGGTAGCCAGCAAAGCTGTCGCCAGGTTGCATTCCAAATAAAGGAGGTTAGTTTTGATTTTCCCTCTTTCCTTGTCTCCATAGGTGATGGTGCCAATGACGTCAGCATGATCCAGGTGGCTGATACTGGTGTGGGTATATCAGGCCAAGAAGGCATGCAGGTAGCGTATACGGAGACAGCTGGAAGTGACATCAGATTCCATTTTAAGTCAATTCAGAGTTTACCCCGGAGGCCCAGTGGCTCCACGGTCCGTTAGCCTACATGGGCAAGAGTTGGCAGCCCGAGCTCCCTCTGAGCCCTCAGCGCTCTTCCAGGAGCGCTCAGAAGCTGGATGCTGCAGGGGTTCAGGTTCCGAACAGCAGAGCTTGCTGCCTGTCGTCGAACTCCCCGCTACTCCTGTCCTGCCAGCAAACAAGCAGCCGGGGTATCCATGATTTGTGTGCAGTTGTGGGGTGATAATAAAGACAGAGGCGTTCCTGCCTGTGCTGGGCTGGGCTCAGCCACGTGTCTTTAGTGTAAAACGTGGTCTGGGTCTATACATAGACCATAAGCACTATGTATAAAAAATGATAAAATAAGAATTTCGAACAGTGGGCAAGTTGCTGACTTGGCAGTATCAGAAGCTTATCTTGTAAAGGTTTGGTTATAACATACTCCTTCCTTCATGTGCGTTGCAGGCTGTGATGGCAAGTGACTTTGCAATCTCTCAGTTCCGGCACCTCAGGAAGCTGCTGCTTGTCCACGGTCACTGGTGTTACGCCAGACTTACCAACATGGTGCTTTACTTCTTCTACAAGAACGTGGTATGTAGCTGTCCCGTTCCGGGGAAATCACAGCCTGCCTGCTTGAGAACGCTGAAGGGTTTCATGGGGCTTTATATTCTTTTAGAGCTTCTATTGTGAATGGGTTCAAAAAGACACAAAAAGCATATGTCAAACAATTCAGTTTCCCACTTATGTCTGCAGAGACCAGAGACTCTTATTCCTTGGATTGAATTTCCCACTCAAAGCCATTGTCTGATTTGATTAAACAGTGGGGAATGGGCGTCACTGATGTGGTGGCAGCATGACTATTTCAAAAAAGTTGTGTCCAGTTTTGAAATGTAAAGCTGTGTGCTAGTCAAATGTAATTTCAAAGTGTGGGATTGGCATGAATTCCACATCATTTATACTTAATTTTCCACAGATTACTGTAACCAGACCTTAGATCTGCCCATTTCCGTGCTGGCTTTTAAAACACTTGTCAAGAGGTAATGTTTTACCATGTCATCTTTGACTTTCCAGGCCTATGTGAATCTCCTGTTCTGGTACCAGTTCTTCTGTGGGTTTTCGGGCACATCCATGACTGACTACTGGATTTTGATTCTTTTCAATCTCCTTTTTACGTCGGTGCCACCCATCATTTATGGTGTCTTGGACAAAGATGTGTCTGCGGAGATACTCTTGCAGCTCCCACAGCTCTACACGATGAGCCAGAAATCTGTGGTAGGTTGAAGAATGGTTGGCCTGAAGCAAATTGAAATGGTCAGCGTTTGAGCCATTTCTTTCTTTCCTTCCTTTATGATTCACATCAGGCAAACATGAAGTTTAAAACCGCTTTCTCTGTTAGAAAAACATCTAGGCCTGTGCAATATGTGCACAAATAAAAGCTTTTTTTTTTCCCAGAAGTTTTTTATAGGCTCTTTCCGGCTGTACACCCAATTTTATTAGACATTTGGATGATAAGAGAAATTAAGGACTTCAGTTGAAGCAATGTACTAGATAGATATTGTTAGCAGCACGTTCACCTCATTCACTGCCTCAGCTGTCAACATGCTTCCTCAAAATGGGTTTCTTTTGAGCATCCGGGCTTGCTCTTTAAGATGAGGGCACTAGATATTTTTTCACTGTCATATAAGGGTCTCAACTGCCAAAATAATGAGGAATGGATAAGAACCAGAGCAGATTCAGTTCAAATAATCCTCAAGAAAGTTCTGTCATTCAGAGTTCTTTCCCGTTATGGGTGTGTTCTGCAATTTGCCGGTGACACTTTCCTCCCATCTGAACACATTATACCTCGTATCTGCTCTATAAGTAAATTCCATCCAAACATTTAACAAACAAAACCGCAGGGAGCAGGGCGTAGTTTCTAAATCAAAATTATATAAATCAGCAAGCTTTTTCCCGCTTTCTGCTTTGCCTAGCATGAATTCTAGCGTAATTTTAACTTTTATCTTTTTTTTTAACACTTAATTAAAATAATATTTTTATTATAACAATTGAAGGCAGTGGCATACTGAGCCTGAGACAGAACAGATACTAGTAGCCTGGAGAGAGGAAACATTGAGCGTATGAGTCACATAAAACTCACCATTTTGTTTATGATCATAATCCTTTCAATAACAGACTGGACATTAGGAGGCATTTCTTTAACCAAGAGGGTGGTCCAGCGCTGGAAGAGGCTTCCTAGAGAGGTGGTGGATGCCCCAAGCCTGTCAGTGTTCAAGAGGCATTTGGACAATGTCCTTAGTAATGTGCTTTAACTTGGTCAGCCCTGAAGTGGTCGCAGTTGGACTAGATGGTTGTTGTAGGTCCCTCCCAACTGAAATGTTCTGTTCTCTTCTATTTTATTCTCTTCTATTCTATCAAATACTAGTAAAAAAACCAAGCTACAACACGTTGTGTTCTTGTTGTACAGTCTCATCTGCACAAGCTGGCAGAAGTCTAGGTCTGCTTTAGAAGGGAGGGAAGGATATACAGCGAGGGGACAATTTGTTTGGTTTGTTTGCGGACTTTTACATTTCTTTTTTACGTACCCTTAAAGATTTTTTTACATACCCTTAAATCTCCCCTTAAATAGAGGGGAGATTTAGATGAGATATCAGGAAGAAATTCCTTCCTGTGAGGGTGGTGAGACACTGGCCCAGGCTGCCCAGAGAAGCTGTGGAGGCCCCATCCCTGGAGGGGTTCAAGGCCAGGCTGGATGGGGCTTTGAGCAACCTGGTCTGGTGAGAGGTGTCCCTGCCCAGGGCAGGGGGGTTGGAACTCGATGATCTTTAAGGTCCCTTCCAGCTCTAACCATTCTATGATTCTGTGATTTTATGTTGCTTGGTTTATGAGTTTTGTGCAAAAGTAATTATTCTTTTGGTACCGATCCAAACCTCTGTCGACTGGCAGGAGCAGGTCTGTGCTTTGCCGGTCACAGGGAGTTTTGATTAAGTACATGTTACAAGGCCTCAGGATTTGGCTTTTTGTTTTGATCTCCAGGACGTGTACGGTCACCTGAGCTGAGGGTTTTGAGGCGACATAATGAGAATTACTGCATTGCACAGCTCTGTACCAGCTGTAAAAATGGACAGTAACTTGGATTCATCCTCAGGAATTTAAAGCCCTTCCCTGACAGGCGAATAAGAAGACGGGTTTCCCACACCCCCTCCAGAGAGCAGTTCAGTTCTTGAAAGGGCTGGATGGCTTTTTGGAGAAACCCATCTTCCTCCACGAGCAGCAAGAAGTCCTGGGTGAGCAGGCTGCTCACCGGTGTGTCTCAGTTAGTGCCCGATGGAGTGGGGTGGATCTGAGCCACGCTTCCCTACGCGGTTGAGCTCTCGTGGCAGTTTGCTGCTGCGGAGGGAGGAAGGTTCATCCCTGCTCCCTCTTCTCCCTTCTTTTTTCTTCCCATCCCCTGTTTTCACCCACAAAATTAAACTGCCTTCCTTACGCCAGCTTGGCTGTCCCACCCAATCCTTGCAGGAGCTGATTTAACTCACTAAACCAGCCCTGTGTCCTTCCAGGAGAAACCGAATTCTTGCATTCTAGTGAGTGAAGGGAGCTCACAGAGGAGCCTGATCGGCCCAGAGCAATCAGCCAGGACAATTAAGAGGCAGAAAGAAGCACGTGTACCAAAAAGAGAGGGGGTGGAGATAGAAGAAAGTGGGACTGGGCATTCAGTGGTGGCAATTCCCTGTCCCCCTGCCCTCTCCCTGCCTTGGTGCTGGGGTTCGGCTCGGGCAGGTGTGTCCTGGCAGAAGCGCGGTGGGGTCTGGCAGCTGGTTTAAATACCGACAGCTGGCTACAGGGGTGGAGCGAGCTCTTCATTCTTACTCTCATCACACAAAAGATGCCTCTTCATTAGGAAAGTGGCCGGAATTACTTCTGCAGATCATCTTTCCCCAAATCCAAATTAATGCTAATTAAGGATGCGGCAATTTGTTCAATTTGTTTCAATGACATTATCTTTTTTTTCTTTTTTTTTTTCCTTACAGGCTTACTTGCCGTCAGCTTTCTGGATAACCCTGCTGGATGCTTTTTACCAAAGCCTCGTTTGCTTTTTCGTGCCTTACTTCGTAAGTGCTGGATATGAAATACTTTCATACATTTTGACGTACTAAAAACCCAGGCAAATTAGAGAATGGGATGAAGTGCTTGATTTTACTTCCTCGTATGTAAATGTGTGCTGCCAGGATCGTCCCTGGAGCGGAGCTGAACTGTGTGCATGCGACCGTGTGTGGTGTTGAAACTATTGGTGCCGCTTTGTGTACTAGGGCTGTACGTAAAGAGTGTATTGCACTGACCTGTCTTCCTTTACAGACCTACTGTGGCTCAGACATAGACATCTTTTCTTTTGGAAACCCTGTAAACACAGCAGCGCTCTTCATCATACTGTTCCACCTTCTCATCGAGTGCAAGTCTGTGGTGAGTACTTTGTTTCCAGAAGAGTACGTTCCTCGCAGTGTATGTGCAGGCAGATTTCCTTAAAATGGAAGAAAGAGCTTCGTATACAAAACAGAACAAGTATAAAAGAGGCAAAACCTAAGTATTTTGCTTATATTTTGCTTATATGAGGTCTCCTAATAGAATGGGGCCAATAGAATGACTTAAATGGCTAAAATTAACAAAATTTGGCCTCAGAATTACTTGTAAGTAGTGAAAGGATCCTGCCTCGTTAGGGTACGGTGGTTTAAGGGATGCCAGTTTAGTTTTGCAAATGGTAAAACCAAACCACAGTGATCCTTCATCAGTTCCCAGAGCCTGCATCTCGAAGACAACCACACCAACTGTTGATTTTTGAATGCTGGAATGATTTTTGAATGATTTTTGAACTAATTACCTGCTCTGTGGCCAGGAGAAATGATTCAGGGGTGTGTTTTGGTGCCAGAACTAGAGAGCCGATAAGCTACAGAAATGCTATTCCAGTTTTCAATCAAGTCTGTGCAAGCTGAAGTATCTGCATTAGCTTGGATAAATTTACAGCCCTTACAAGGGTAACACTTGGCTAATTTGCATAATATTAAAGAAAATACTGTAATATTTACAGTAGAAGGACACAGATTGATAGGTTTTATTTTTTCTCTGTCATTTTTTCAAGAAATATTTTTTAGGATTGTTTCGTAATGGATGAAATTTCAAGTCGTGATTCAGTCTTTTCATTGTTCTTTCGGGAGCTTGGCAGCAGTGATAAAAATGTCTTTATTGAGAATTTATGGGTAGCATGGGTGTATCCACGCTCTGAGTAATAAAACGTGGCTTAAATGGGTTTTATTTGGCATTTTTGAATGTAAGCTGTCAGACCGATGACAGTGCTGTTTCTGTAGCAACTATTATAGCCATTTAGGTATAAAATTACAGAAAACTCCAATGTAAAACAGTTAATCAGTGTCTCAAGCAAGATACATAAATAAGGGTGGTCCCGTGTGAAGATGTCACCGCCTCCTCGCTTGAGAAGGCTTTTTTGCTGCCAGTGGATGAGGTGGTCATCTGAGGCAAACGGCACAGAAAACGTCTTTCACAAAGAAATCAAAAGCTATGCATTTAGCAGAATAAAAAACATCAAATGGCTGGGTTACCTAATGAACTGTAGGAAGAAGGCTCCATTCTTCCTGGAACGCTTTGTGTAAAATTCGGAATATTATCTGAACAGATCCGTCCTCTGTTACGTTTAGGGGCTGTCCTGGCACACAGACAGGTGTTACAGGTCTGCCTGCTTGCAGCTGGAATCTGATTGCTTTCCCTTTCTGAATCGCAGACTTGGATACACGCAGCAGTTATAGCTGGCAGCATCCTGTTGTACTTTGTCTTCGCTCTGGCTTTTGGGGCAACCTGCAAAACCCACAACCCGCCATCGAGTCCTTACTGGATCATGGAAAAGCACATGATGGATCCGGTGTTTTACTTGGTTTGCCTCCTGACCACGTGTGTTGCTCTGCTACCCAGGTGTGTTTCTGGTTTATAATTGCAGATTGTTCCTGTTATTCTTAACAAAATTAGTTTTCTTTGCGCCAGTGATGCTATAAATCTCTCTGGCTAGAGGTCTTCTTGCCCCTCCTACCCCCAGTGTAAAGAAGATTTCATAACTACCAGACCAAGGCATGTGAGGACAACTCCTTACAGACGTGTTCTCCCAAGCTCAGTAAACAAAAAAAATCTTTTCTGATTTTTATTATACTATTTATGTTACATTAAATATTGTCTTTGGAGGGATAAAAGAGTAATCTCTGTAACCACAGAGGTTATAATATATATACAAATCGGTTAAATTAGTGATCAAAGTTGACCGTGCACTATACGTAGAAGTCCTGGGCTTAGTCTGTGTTTATTTGTGAAACCAATTTCTGCTTGAAATTGATGTCATGAATATCTCTAAGAATATTCAGAACGCAGAATGCACATACGGGATTCTTTGTGGAGTGGCAGCACGCTGACTAGAGTCACAGGGGCTCCTGGTTTGGATGCCTTCGTCCTGGGGCCTGGCACCCTATGCAGAAAGCTCCACTTTTGATGTGTAGTTGGGACCCCCCAGCCCTTCACTCACGTTGGGAGTGTGCTTTGCTGCAGGAACCAGTCTGTAGGAGAACCGTGTCCAGGACAGAAACGTGGAAGCACCCGAGATCAGCATCTGTCTTTGAAAATGCCAGTTTTAAAGCATGTTCTGGTGCAGTTGCTGGTCTTACGCAAAATGGCACCTGCAAAACCTGTTCCAGAGGCTGCTGTAGCCGCAGGGTTACTCGAATGCTGTTTGGTTCCCTTCAGTGGGGCTGGAAACGGTCTTGAGTCTCCTTCTAAGCAGCTTATTTTGAAACTGTGTTTATTTTGAAGATACTTGCTGAGAGTTCTCCAAGGAACATTGTGTCCGTCTCCGGTGTTGAGAGCCAAGCACCTTGACAGAGTGACCCCCGGGGAGCAGCGGGAAGCCATTAAGAGATGGAGAGACGACTGCGCCGTGAGCTGCCGAGCAGAGTTCCAGGCTGCTCCCGGCTCTCCCCGCTCCGCCGCAGGTGCTGTGCCAGGGGAAGAAAGCCCTGCCAGTGCTCCACCAACACCTAAAACACCTTTTCAGGCCCGTTCAGGAGCTGGGTTAGCAGAGGACACCTCCTTCTTAGCAGACGCTCGGGATGAGCCTGGGGATACAAATGGCTTGAACTCTGAGATGACCGCGTTTCTGAATCCGTCAAAGGAAACTGGTCTGGAGGCGTTTGGCGGCGACGCCGCGTGTGCCGCAGTCCCTGCCCGCGCCTCCGGAGAGGGCAGCGGTGCTGCTTCTCGCGCCCGCGGGGCAGGTGTGAACCCTGCTCTGCCTGGAGAAGATGCTTTAATCTATTTTACGAAGTCGGAATGCTAACTGTTTTAAACCCGAGAGTAATAACTGCCGATTTACGCGATGTTGTGGTTTTGTTTTCTTCAGCTTTTCCTAAAAGCTTTTTTGTTTATAAAGCTTTTCTAGTAATTTATTGAGATGTTCAAGATCTAAATGGCCGGGCTGCTTTTTTTTTTATATTTTTTTTTCCCCACAGTAGACTTCGCACACGGCTGCTTTCTCGTGTGCAACATTGCGTAATGCCTGGTGGCGTTACGGAGAGGACGTTCCCTCACCGCGGATTTGCAGGATCCCGCTCAGGTAAGCCAAGCTGCTCCCTTGCACCGTATCCTAGAATCCCGGCGTTCCCTGGGATTCCCCGCTTGCTGGAGTGGGAAGGAAGCAGGAGGGCTGGGGTGTAGCGTTGTCAATGGGTGGATTGGTGCAAGACTCCTCCGGCGTGTTTGTAGGGTCATTGTTCTAACCATTGCGGGCCAGTTTGGTCACTGGGCTGTTGCGTGGGCTGTCTCGGTGATGGCCAAGCAGGGTTCTAACCATCAGAAGAGCGGCCCAGATGAGAGGTGTGTCACGTCTCTCCATCATCTTCCACAACAAGAGCGAATCCTGGTGCAACCTTTGGTTCTCCATGATGGTTCACCCTCCTGCTGCATCCTTCCTTTTTGTCTCCATCTTCCTCTCCATCTCCTCCTTTTTGTTTCATGCCAGTCACCACTGACTGGACTTCTTTTCCTCCTTGCCCAACTCCCGTGTTGGCTGCCTGACTTCAAAGTCTGCCTCACGCCTGCACTGCGAAGTTGTCTGCCCGTGGCCGTGGGTACCTCTGGTCTGTCCTCAGGTCTTCTCTAACAAATAGCAGCATCTGGCTGACGACATGACTCTTCTTCTCTCTCCGGTGTTTTCACATTCCTCCAGGCTTTTATAGTAAAGGGCTGAAGTATCTCTGAAGGCTGCTCCAAAGAAGGTATAGCCTGTTGCACGTCCCATATTTGAGCTTTCTCCTCTGTCTTGGAGATGTCCCACCTCTGCCAGTTTCCCAGCGCTCTGCACTGAGGGGCACGTGGCTGCCTCTGGATTCCAGACTCTCTAAAATATTGCCTCCTTTTAACTTCCCTCCCCAAAAAGTTACATGGCCAATTTATGGAGGAACTTAGGAAATTGTTTGTGTCCACTAGCACCTGTTCAAATAAACAGTTTCCTCAAACTGTAGCTGCTAATGAAATATACAGATTGAGCCCATTTTTTTGGTTCTGTTTCTTTCTAAAACTTTCTGGCTTTCAGATTGCCAAGATCCGTGTGTTTATTTTCAGGTACCGTCTTTGGGGCAAGGGCTCTGCTTTTTAATTGAACCGCGAGCTTTCCGTGTCAACGACCAACATTACATATTCCACATCTCTTTGAGATCTCTGAAGGAATTTAAACAAACGCTGTGAGGTCCGAGGCAGCTGCTGCTGCGCGGGGCAGATACCGAGGGCGCGCCAAGTTCATCCAAGTGCAGGTCACCACATGTTACCCAGAGTTTAAAACGGTTCTGTTTTCCAAAGGTAGAACGTAATGAGGGCTGACTCCATCCCTGGTGTTAGTGAGGAGAAAAAGATCCCTTTTTGTTTAGCCTGGAGAAGAGAAGCAGGGGAAGGAGCCAGTGATGACAGCCATTTCTGCAAATATTGTTTTAAATTTGGTTCAACATATGACAAAATATTTTGGTCAAGTTCTAACAGAAGGTTAGTGGGGACCTTTGAAGTGATGGCAGACGGTCAAATTCCAAGAGACCATGTTGAGCGTGTTGGTTTGCAGTTGGGATTTTCAGATGTTTGTCTGTAGCGTCCTTCTTGCTGTGGGGGGCACCTTGTGTCCTGGGTGAAACATCTCGGCTTTTCCTCTACCAGTCACGGGAACTGCGCGGTGTCCAGGAAGAAGATGCAAAACATCCAGCAGGGTTGGGGTGGCAGATGAGCTGGTACAAGGGCAGGATCCTACAGGAACAGACTTGCTGGGACTTGGTGAAGTCCTCTGCTCTGCTCCACAGCCCCAAGGCAGGCTGGGCTCTACCCTGACCATTCCTAGCAGATGTTCTCCTGGTGTAAAGAGCTCCAAGTCAAATATTGCTTCCATTTCTATTGTCTCACCTGAATGTTTCTACACCTTGAAACTGTGGCCTCTCTTCACTTGCGGCCACAGAGGGCAGTTTTGTGGTGACTCTACCACTGAGGTATGTTGAGCTCTCAGGGAGTGCAGTGGCCTGATAGACCTGGGGCCAGCTGTACCACCTCTCTGGGTCACCCAAATTGCCGTCGTGCGGCTGTTTACAAGCCCGGTCACCCCACTACTCCCTGTGTGGGGCCTTCTGGATGGGTTCCTACATTGGAAGAAGGATGATTTCATCCAGGTCTCAAAAGTGCCAGGGTCTCTGTGTTGCCTTCAAGCTTCAGGCCCTTAAAAAAGTTCCTCTGTGCCGAGACGGTGAGTACCTTTGTAGCACTTGAAATGGTATAAAATAATACACACTTTTTTTTTTTGTTGGTGTGTTGTTTCACTGGTTGTATGTGTTGCTGAAATTAGGTTGTGTTCTTTTAGAGGATGTTGACGAGCAGTTTAAGTGATAAAATAATCCATTGTGTAAAACCTGATCTCTCTTTTTGGTGGAAAACCATCAGCAACATCTAAGGGCTGCCTGCCGTGGTCCCCTGCTATTATTTACTGGGGCGGAGGGGAGGGCAGGGAGGCTTTAACAAAAGCTTCAAAATGTTAATTGGCCACATCTAAAGTGGTGCCAAAGGGCAGGTGGAAGCGATGCCTCTCCCTTTGCTTCTCAACAGCTGAATCTTTCCTTTATTATTTTTAGCAGTGGAGGCACCAGGCTCCCCTGCTCCTGCCCTCCGGCGCAGCGGGACCTGCCTTTTCCATTTTTGAAAAGGAGCTTTTTAGGCTCATCTCCCAGGTGCCTCCCAGATGTCATGACAGAAAGCACAGCGTTTGCACTTTCAGTTGTCAGGTAAAAACAAAAGCAAAACCACCCCCTTCAACTCCCCCGAGCTTTGCAGCTACACCCAGGGCAGCTTTAACTCACGTTCTGATGAGCGATAACTGCATTTGCAGAAGATGTGACCCAGGCCGTGGTTCTGCCCCAGCCCCGTGGGCTGAGGGACCACCCTGGGCAGAGCACCCACCGCTCCCACTGGTGGCTCTGCTGCCGCTGCTGGCCAGCCCGGCCCTGGCTCTCTGTGGGGGCCGATGGGCAAGTTCTGAAGGTGACTGTGTTAAGAACCTTCTCATGGCTGAATTTCAGCCTGGTTTTTGTATTATTTTTTCCTGTTTTCTTCTGGGCGTGTTACTCTTGCCCCCACGGTCCTGGGGACTTTCCTGTTGACTGCAGCGAAAAGGCAAATTTTACCTATTTTGAGTTTCTGCAAGCTTATTATTTTGATTTCAGCCTGCGTACAGGCTGTTGAAAGGCCGTGTTACCAGTTAAAAGGAATTGGTTGTTTCAAACTAATTGTATTCCTGCGGAAAACCATAGAACAAAATGTGTCCAGGGAAATTTAACTGCAGCTTTAGTTTTTCACGTTTTTTCAGTCCGGAGTAGCTGTTGGCAGTGGTGTTCTTGGTAGTTTTCTAAGAAGTTGTACAGCAGTGGTAGCGCCAGACCCTCTGCGAGTGTTGTAGTGCTAACAGGGCTGTCAGGGCTGCTTAAAAGAAGGTAAATAAGGCTTTTTATCTATCTATCTTTTTAAGGGTATTTTTGTTGTAACTTCACACTTCCGTATCGGTGTTGAGTCTCTCCCTCTCTAAAGATTAAAACACATTTTCAACAGGAAAGTTACTTGGAAAATGATTGTAAATTTTTATTAATACAGCTAGAAAGAAACACATCTGCTTGACTGCGCGACATCGCTTCCAGTTGGAGCTACAGCCGTGGCAGAAGTAAGACCAACAGTTGTTACCTTACGGTGAGGCCACACTTGTCAGAGAAACAGCGTAACTGCGCTGGGAGCCGGTCTGTCGGCAGCGGGGAAAGGCTGGCTGCAGCGGGAGGAGGAGTACGTTTCTCTATTATTTCATGTGCACACATAAAAAAAGCAGTATAAAAATACATTTATAAAATTACAAATTTCCTCTTTACATGGAATGTTGTGTCGGACGCTGCTGCGGGGAAGGAAAAGACCCGACTACTCCCTCCTAAATCCCTTTGGGATGGGGCTCAGCCTGTGACTTCTGCAGCCTGATCCCACGCAGCAGGGGGCTGGACCATGTGTTTAAGCAGGATTCTGCCTTGGTTCCTGGGAGGGACTGCTTGGAAACTGGTGGCAGGCCAAACCCAGTTAATTAAAATGTGTAATTATGCATTATCATTGGGTAGTGCTGATATCTACATGAAATTATATGTTCTCCAGGTGCTTTACAAAATTCAGAGCTGCTTCACCTGGTAGAGAGGTGTCGGGCTGGGCTGTTCATCTCATGACAGCACCTCTTTGGTTTTACCTCTGGAGAAGCCACCTCGCTGAAGCCCTGTCTGTCACCAGCCCCGTGGAGGGACAGCGGGGCAGCCCCTGGGCCACCTGCTCCAGAACCAGCTCTGGGACACTAAATGGTGCTGCCCTACAGCTGCAGAGATCCTGGCCCCACAGAAAAGCTGAAGTGGGGCACTGAGAGCTCCAGCTTCATATCCTGCTTCACCTGTAACCTGCTCGCACTGGAAAAAACATGGTCACAGCTGCCTTCTCTCTTACAGCTGGGGTAAGAAAAGCATTTATATGTTATAGTGAAAACAAACCCAAACGTAGCAAAGCCTTGAAGGGTTTTCCTTCTGAGCATGAAACAGTGATACAATAGTCACTTAAATAGTTTCAGAATCCATAACATAAATTTTGACTATTTCTTAATAATGCTGCCTAGAGAGCTGTCTAGTATGTATAATGTTAAGCCTGTTAAAGGAAAAGATACGGAAAGAAGAAGTAAACCTTCACTAAAGCAATAGTCAGATCTATGTAGATTAGCGATTAATAGTACCTGACGTGTCCATTAGTTAGCTCTGCTAATGCGTGTTTCCACGTACGGCAGTCACGGCACTGACAAGGCCCCGCCCCGTGCCAGAGGTAGCAGAGAGGGTCGTTGGATGCCTCAGGCGGGAGTCAGAGGGGACCAGGCACAGCGCTGAAAACACACACACTTTAAACGTGTTGCTCCCCGGTGAACTCACCCTTTATCCTCAGGTGCCCGACACCTCCTACTCTGGCCTCCCCAAAGCCGCGTGGGACATCTGCTGCAGCAGTCGATGAGACCCACCTTCCCTCTAGCACCACAAAGAGGTGCCAAGGGCCTTTATCATGTTTTTCAGCCAGACTCTGGGGGTGAAGGCTCAGCCTCTGGCCTGCTGCGCGGAGCATGCTGCCGTCTGGCTCCCGAGCACGGTTCCTCAAGCCTTTGCTGATGAAGCTGTTCTGTTCTACTTTGCTTCACATATTTCTAAATATTCACTTCAAAAGAAGTTAGGATCCAACTCATCTATCATTCAGATTGATTTCTTCCAATTGTTCAATCTTGCACAGCAAAATGAAGCTTTGAATGCAAGATAGTAGAAGAGACCCAGCCAAAACCACCCAGTTTCCCAGTCTCTGGACGGCTCGCGCTCTATCTTCTACACTTTAAATATGCATTTTCCATATCTCAATTTTCAAAGCAGCTGACTCTACAGGGAACCATTGCAGTGGCATTGCCAATCCTGTTGCGCTTTTAGAGGACTGGAGATGTTCAATGTACGCTTTGAAAGCTGAACGCACTATACAAAAATGGGGAAAAAAGCTAGTGGGGCATGGGTGTGATAGCTGGGCTAACTGGTGTAGTGCTGTCGAGACACGGGTGGGTGTTTCCTGGGCACATTAAGACATTGGCAGCTTCAGAAAATTAAGTGGTAGAAACTGCCCAAAGAGTCTGAACAACTAAGGTTTGGCCTCGGGTGCCTCAGGTGGTAGTTATGGGTCTGGTGGTCCCTCCATCGCCCTGCAGAGGTACCCAAGCTGGCTCTGGGAAGAGAAGCTGTGAGTCAGGATGGCACAGGGTTCTTCCTGTGCCAGTTGGTCACCTTGAGGGACAGAACACGTTCTGCCCTTTGGAGACCTGCGTGTGTACCTGGACATGCCCTCTGCCACGTGGACGGACAAACTCCTCCATCTCTCCCCCACTCTCGGGCGTGGGGAGCGGCCGTGCCTGGTCAGTCCCGTCCGAATGCACCGAGTTCATTCCTGATGGCGAGGAGGGGGTGAAAATGCACGTGCTACTAACGGAACAGTATTAAAATAGGTTATCATCTAAAAAGGT
The DNA here is from genome assembly GCA_013399435.1 of Arenaria interpres. NCBI lineage: Eukaryota > Metazoa > Chordata > Aves > Charadriiformes > Scolopacidae > Arenaria > Arenaria interpres. Next base: position 169,520 of record VXAK01013547.1, read on the forward strand.
TTTTCTAGTCTGTGCTACTGCTTAGTTTGAAGAGCTGAAAGGCAGAAAGTGGCTGATTCTTTTCTTTTTAAGCCTTTTGCTGTGTTTGGAATAGCACCACAACACAGCTAAAAGAAAAGTCAAAAGGATTATTAATTGTACCCCAAAGTATATTCACCAGTGGAGGGTTTACCCTTAACATACACTGCCTATTCCATAGCTCCACAGCAAGAATAAATAGAGCTTGAAACTCTATTTCACCGAGTTCCTGGACTGCAAAATCTTCAGTGCTGAAGTGCCGATTCCTTTTTTCTTGTCTGTCAGCACAATTCTCACCATCTGGAGTTAGTTTAGCAGGAAGGTGTGGATGTATATTTGTCTTTCGATCCACTCAATAAAATGTGACACGTTACTGTAAACTCCGGGTCCCAAAACCTTGGAAAAGCAGACGGAGCCCCAAGATGTTAAACCAAACAAAGTCCAGCGCCCCGCAGGCTGCTCACACACCAGCGGGCCTCCGCTGTCACCCTGCAACGCGAAAGGAAAAAACAGTCCGTAGGGGCTACACGTGGCCAGCAGGCGTTTGGTTAAAGCTACCTCTCGGTTCCTACAGCCATTTGCCTTTACTAAGTAACTCAGCTGCCACAACTGGCTGCTCTGCTGACTGTGTAGCAGCACACAGCGTTACCGGTACTTATTCCTTGCTGTATTTGTACAAGAAATTATCTGAAAAAGCCTCATACAAATTAAAAAAAACCAACCAAACAATCAGTCTAACAGTTAACCAATAGAGCTAAACCTTAGAGTCTTCAAGCAGCATTTCTAAAGTTGATTACACCAATAATGGTGATAAATGTCGGGTTAAAAGGTGTAAACAACTGTTGTCATTCCTACAATAGACGAAATGTATGCTACACCTAATAAACGTCATAGTACTTTGATTTCTAAAAGCAAGTGTGGCTGTGAGTTCCCCCTTGGAGAGAGACCTACCATGCAAGAGTCCACGGTGCCAGACTCGTAGCCAGCGCACAGCATCCTGCTGGTGATGGTTTTCATGTCGAAGTACGACTGGCATTGCTCTAAGGAGATGATGCGAACCTCTCCTTCCTGAAGCTTGAAAGGCACTGAAAAATGGAATTAAGCATTAAACTACAGACACACAAACACACTAATGCTTAACTATGATGGTCTTCGAAATATGATAGATATTTCCGTTAGGGCAGATTGTGAGTATTACTTAATACAGATATGTATAAAATGTAAGAAGACTCCCCCTTTCGCACAAGACTGAGGAGGGAGAGCACCTTTACCTGGGATGGGACTTTTAAGATGGGGACAGTGTTGGCTGGGAACCAGTGCTGTGGGGAAGGTGGAGGAGAAGTTTGGCTCATCGTTGCGTGGCAGGATCTCCCTGTTTCTCGGTGTCTCTCATGGTAAAGCTGGGTATAATCAGAGCCATTTTGAGATATTTTTGGGTAAGTTTGACTTAGCGTATCAGGGAATCAGAACTCAAAGGTTATTGAAATAATTTTAGTGCATTCAGGAGACAATAAAGGACTTCTTCTTAGTCTAATCAGCTCAAATTCTAAGGCAAGTTGTTCAACCCAGGGCATGGAGTACTAAATGCTGTGCAGCCGTGGTGGTTTTTGATGCTTCATGACATAAAGCCTTGAAAAGCAACGCTGAAACCGCATCAGCGAACAAAGAACCATTTCCCACTTACTGGTAATGTAAAAGCATTCTTTGGGGCTTTTTTCCTGCCATTACATACAAGATATTTTTAGATGGGTAGAGCTGCTGGGAAGCAGCCTGTCCCTCACACATGTAATTTAATTTTTGCCACGTCTGCCCTGGCCACCAGAGGTGCCGTCCCACCTGAAGCAACGCTGAAAGGCCAGTTTCCTTCTCCAGTGTACAGAGCGACGGCCTGCCCTGGTAATTACTTTCATAGCGAAGGGAGAAACACAATGGCTGGAGCAGTAATGGGGTTGGGGCCAGGATAATTTGCATAAGATGCATGCAGAATCCTTTTGTCTAAACAAAGATTTACATAACACAACTGTTCTTGTCATGGGACTCAAGGATTACAGTGGCCACAGAACAAGAAAACACACTAATGTTCTGTTCAGCGAGACAAAAACATCACTCGTGATTATGCCTGGATGGAATAAATCATGTGGCGAGTCCAAAGCGTGACACGGAGCGTTGACTCAAGAAGATGTTCATTCTGCCTGTGTTCCAATGCCCTCAGTGCCTTCTGCTTTCCCTGAACTAAGAATGTTGTGTGTGTGTCCCCCTGATGATCCGCTACCTTCTCAATACAGTTCTGAATACAACCTACACCAGTAAAACGATAACCAGTTGATAGCAGTTTCTAGATCCTCAACATTTTTGAAAATCAAGCCACTTGCCTAAATAAGGATTAAGGAGCACCAATTCAGGTGGCTGATTTGAAAAAGCAAGGCTCTAGTCACAGCCAGACCCCTTCGTGGGTAGTTACAGTTCCCTAACAGTTAATAAGGTCCAGTAGCAGTATAAATGGATAAAGCTTTGTAATGGGATCACCTATTTGATTAACTCAGCAGAAGGTCAAGCTGTTTCCAAGAGTCCCAGAAATGCCCAACTTACTTTTGTTGCCCATGTGTCCCCAGCCTGTGATGTAGCAGTAGGTATCTGGCCGAACCAACTGGTCCTTGCTGGGCAAGCAGACGGGTCTCACGTAGCTTGTCTCGTTGATGTCCTCATCCAGCTCCACGATGCTGATGTCGTAGTCCACCACTGCTCTGTTGTAGCGCGGGTGGAGGATAATGGTCTTCACTAGTCGGGTCTGCATGAAGCCTGATGGATGATCGAGATTGCTGATCCCAAACACTACCTTCCAAACAGCTGCATTTTCTCTCCTTTGTAAAAAAGAAAAAAAAATGGGAAATTTCAATCAAGAGCATCCTTTTAGGCAAAAATACCTGAGAATTTTTTCTCCCTGACTTTTTGCACATTGCACTTTGCAAAGCGCTGCACATACAAATGCTACAAGAAAAAACAAATAGTTACAAACACATGGTTTACAGCTAAGATCTCAGCAACAAAAGCCAGTGCTTTCCATTTCCTGCCTGCCTCTTACCAAACGAATTAAAGCTCACACCTTCAGAAGATACGCAACCACCTATTAGCTGCTGTGTTAAATGCCAAAAGCTCTCAAAATCATCTTCATTTAGCTTTCATCAGTAGAGACAGCAGCAATGAATAATAAAGCATGAAAAATCTAAGCTGTTGCTGGTTTTATACCATTTATTTTCCTTTTTAGTCTCTTAAAACCAGGCCCCTGTCATCTGCCATTCTGCAAAGGTCATCGCCTGCCCCCAGTGTGTTTGGTGGAGGAGGGAGGACTTGGTAATTCATCTGTGCCAGTTTACACGACCAGTAAAACTGTCTGAGCCCTCTCACCCTTCAAAGCAGTGCGCTACTGTCAAGACCCATCTCTTGGCAATCAAAACGCAGCCACATATGTGTCCACTTGGCTCGCTCTGCAGGGAGCACTGCCACGGCCACCGGCCCGGGCGACTGGTCCTGCCCCCGAGGATCCTCTTGTTCATGCGAGCAGCTGGGCGACGGCCACAGTCTAGCGAGGAACAGATGCAGAGGGGAGTTAATGGCGACCACAAAGGCAGGGCACGCAAGACCTCCTGCAAGAACACTGGGCACGGAGCATTAACGGAGTCATGAAATGGCACTGAACAATACAGTAAATGAAGTCATCAACAACCACACAATATCAAACACATTCAGCAGTTTTCCTCCTTTCTTTATATCAAAGGATTTTCCCTCCTGATGCCAATTTTGACCAGCTCAGCCTGAAATACCCACCAAGAAAAGCTTGGGATCCTGACTTGCTTGCTCTGGGGAGTTACCAGGCTGCCCTCGGGAAGGCTTCCCGGGTTTATGTCCTTGTCTTTCTGTCAGGTACCCAACGTGTTTGGGCTACTTTGTACTCGCCATAAGAACTGCCTCTGGAAAATCTGCTCAGCAGTAATAAGGCTTTTCTTAAGCCAGGTGTGAGGTGAATGTGACACTGTTTATTCAGCTACACGGCACCGAGCTTGCGTCGCCTGGCGGAATTACTAAGGGAGAATATTTGAAGATTTGAAGACATTCAGAACTCTCTCCGTTCTACTTTATAAGCCACTTCCACTGAAAATTATACCAGATTCCCATCTGCCAGTCAGTTACTTTCCTGAAATAGCTAGCCCTTTACTTTTGCTTCACTTTATATTCTGGATTGGTAAAATGGCAGACTTATTATTTATCCTGTTTATACTCTGTTTGATTTAGAGAACAAAAGAACACCACCAGTTTCTGCAATCAGCCTGCAATGGGAGGCTCCCAATGGCTGCTGCCACTACATATATCCATGGGAATTTAGTGGCGAAGAAATAAATGGAGCAATGGTTATTTGGAACTTGGAATTCTTACTGTGTTCACTTAACTTCAGAGGACAAGGGGTTTTAAGTGTGCTTAAAGCAGCGTATGTCAGAAGCAAACACCTTTGACGAGCTCCTGTAAGCTGCTTTTTTCCTGATAAGAGTAATAAATGTTTTGATTAGTTTCCCAAATTTAGGTCATGCCTTGTGATTAATTTTCCCTGTGTCAAGCTAATTCATAATTCGAGTGTTCTTCAGCAAAGCTCTCCTTGTCTGTGGAACACGGTTTCATTGAAGATGAAGAATTTTCTGCACTTGAACTTGCACAATCTGCTGTGCCTATAGATTTGGTCTGTAGCTTTCTACTTCAGGTTCTTCTGTCCCCTTGAGCTCCACAACTAACTAGATCACAGCTTCAGCTCCCAGGCAGACAGCCTGCAACCACGCTGCGGGTAAAGCATATTTTCAGCCGGAAGCTTTATCAAATTCATTTTTTGGAACCTGACTGCTGACAAAATCTATTTTGTGGGAGCAGGTCTGGGGTACTGCCATACACAGCCTTATCATCAAAAAATAAGCTGATGAAACTGAATAGAGTAGGGAAAAACAGTGCAAAACTGGATGTTGCAGAGCTCTAGTCAAATTTCAGAATGAATCCGCACTAAACATTTGCATTTGTTAAAGTGATTTAACACATCTTGGAAAACATCTTTGTTTTAGAGACACTTCTCTCTTACCTTCTTTAGTGCAGAAGAGAGCCACTTTGCTTCTGCTTCGACACATCTGTCTAAATATTGAAACAAGAAGATGGTGGAAATCTTAATTAATTGATGTAATTTTTGGAAATTTGCAAATCAGCACAGGTATTGTACTCATTGTTGTGAACCAGCTGCCAAAAATTCCCCCAAACTGTAAAAAGAAACACAAGGAGCTCCTTATGCCAGATCATCCATGGTTTCCAGCGTCTTCCTGGAGATAATTCAAAATATTAGTTCAGCTTTACAATACATTTCATGAGTGGGTGCTACATATTTTGCAGATGGCCTCGCTCTCTGGGCACCGCTCCAGCGCTGAGGTCAGCTGGGATGTACAGTCTGTCAAGTCTTAATTCATGGAACCTGAAAGCACAGAGATCGCCTTTCTCCCCTTCCTTACAGCTGAAGGATAGAATTTTCTTTCAACATGGACCTGTTGGAGCAGGTCCAGAGGAGGGCCACAAAGATGATCTGAGAGCTGGAGCACCTCTGCTGAGGACAGGCTGAGAGAGCTGGGGTTATTCAGCCTGGAGAAGAGAAGGCTCCAGGGAGAGCTTATAGCCCCTTCCAGTACCTAAAGGGGCGTACAGGAGAGATGGGGAGGGACTCTTTATCAGGGAGCGGAGCGATAGGACAAGGGGTAACAGTTTTAAACTGATAGAGGGGAGATTTAGATTAGATGTTAGGCAGAAATTCTTTACTGTGACGGTGGTGAGACACTGGAACAGGTTGCCCAGAGAAGCTGTGGATGCCCCAGTGTAGACGACACTAAAATCGCTACAGACTGCACCTTAACAACTCGTATGAGTGGTGTGTGCTGGGACTTATACACAGACACCTTGGGAAAAAAGAGCTTACCCAAGAGAGTTTGTCATCCTCCATTGGTAAGTGACTACCCACAGCAGTGAAATAAATGTCCTTTACCTGTTACTTACCCATTCACTAGAAGTGCGTGTAAAGTGGATGCGTTTTTATTCCTCCAGTCTGAGTGCAGATTCAGCCATTTTTGGTGCTGCATTTCCTCATTCTCTATTACAATTTCTGTTTTGGATGGGCCTCTGAAAAAAATGAAAGACATTCATAGACCTTCCAGTAGGTTTCTGTGTTAAAATTCTGAAGGTGAAGAGGCCCTAATGCCTCCTCTTTATTCCAGAGATGTACATCTGAATGTTATGTCAAAGCCACGTGTGGCAGAGTCATAGTTAGGAGAATAAAATCCCCCCAAAGCAGCCAGGCCAGCAAACATATTACTGTCACTCGTGTTGTGTTTTGTGACAAGAACCAGAATTGGAATTGGACATGGCAAGAGCCTTCTGGTGGCATTTACTGTAGTGCATACATTGACATGCCATTTCCACAGCTTCTTGCCTCCAAAAATACAAAAGCAGATCTTCATATGTACAAGAGGTAAAAGAAAAAAATTATTCTTACATTCCTATCTTTGGAAATCCATTAAAATTTAACAGTAAAGAGCAGTCTGGGTCTTGTTAATAATACTTGACAGTATCTCTAAGTCCAAGCTGTCTGCTTTGCGAAACAGAACAAATCATGGGTGACAATGTCAAACCTGTCCTTCTGCAGCAAATTAAGAGGAATATGAAAGTAAGTTAGAACGGTCCACCAGGAGATATTTTCACATATCCACTTCCTCAGCTCAGTTATTGCCTGAAAGACTCAAGCTACCTAAGAAATTGCTGTTTTAGTAAATCTCAATTGCTAAATGGAAAAAAAGAACGTATTTTTAAAATGGCTTTACAAGCCATGGAACTTTCTAGCACAGAACCATCCATGCTTAGCCATCAATCCCTGTCAATGACAGGGACTTTCAAGGACTGCTCTCCTGAACGCTGGGCACAAGCCAAATTGTAAATCCTAGTTCACGGAAAGGAAAATGAGAAAATTTCAGAAAAAAATGTGATGTGTCCTAAAAATTGCCTCTGAATTCAATCTCTCATGGCAATACATTTACTAATGCCAGCCAGGTCATTAGTTTAAGTCTAATTTTCAGTATTAACTGCATTTCTTCTTAAATATTTATAAAAGTGCAGCACTATATTTATTTTTAAGTATTTACAAAAGTGCAGCATCCTTTATGTACTTGATTACATAAATTAACGCAGGTGAAAGAATTCTGGTTTATGGTAAAGTTGTCGGTGCAACCATATGGAAATGTTTTCAACAGGGCTGGCAGAATTAACCAGGCTCTGAGGTCATGGCCCTGGATACTGCCTGTTACATGACTTATTTTTCAGAACCTTCTCTGGGCATATTAAACAAATATCACTCCATGGTCTACTACTCATAATCTGCAGGCAAATATTAACAAGCATTTTTAAAGTCTGTGCTTTTTCCTCATTTAGAGAAAAGTGTTTGCTGGAAAAAGAGCTTTCTTCCTCAGCGCCCGCTTACAGCAAACACATAAAACTCTCCTCTCTTAATTTCCCACAAAACATACACAAACTCTTTTTTCTTAAGATGACATTCTACCTTATGATCTTCTGTGAGCAATTATGTGTACAGTGATATTTTATGTAGCTGTAAACAGTGCCTGATCTATAACGAACTATGCTAAAGGGTCCAAGCTCAAACCGCTTAAACGTAACACTCAAGGAATACACTTTAAGGTGCCTGTAGTCTCAGTCTATGGACTTCTCCAAGACCATATTTAAAGTGCCATAAGTTAAATAAATTCACAACAGACTTATGAGGAATCTTATGAGGCTATCTGATCCATTCCCCTAATCCAAAACAAGATCATAGAATCATAGAATCGTCTAGGTTGGAAGGGACCTTAAAGATCATCTAGTCCAACCACCAACCTAACTCTGACAAAAAAAAAAAAAAAAAAAAAAAAAAAATCACTAAACCATATTCTTGAGGACCAAGTCAACCCGTCTTTTGAACACCTCCAGGGATGGTGCCTCAACCACTTCCCTGGGCAGCCCATTCCAATGCTGGGTAATCCTTTCCGTGAAGAAATGTTTCCTAATATCCAATCTAAACCTCCCCTGGCATAACTTGAGGCCATTTCCCCTTGTCCTATCTCCTGTGACTTGGGAGATGAGACCGACCCCCGAAAATATCAACTATATCAAAATTCTCTCTGACAGATATTTGTCTGCCCTGTTTGTAAAAATCCCTCATGATTTAACATCTTGAGTGTTTCTATGCAATATATTCCAGGATTTTCATTTAGGAATTTTTGTCTTATATTTTCCTAAATCTTCCTACCTGTCATTTAAGCTCATTACTTCTGTCTTATTTCTACTGTGAGAATGCCTAGATTTTAGTGAGCTTTTGTTCCTGCCATAGTTCACAAAATTTCATTCTCTCTTTTCTCTGTGAACCATTTCCACACTAGATCTAACATTGCAGTGATCAATGATCATTCGTATCTAACTCCAGCATTCCAGTTGTCCTCAGAAATTCATCAACGCTACAAACTACTGACCTTACCCTAAACCCATCTGATTGCAGGCCAGCTGGCTTAAATTTTCTTGCCACTCATCAGCACAAACATGGTTATCAGCAGCTGACCTGTGAATGGTCAGGAACATCAAGGAATTCGTGTTTTTAGACAGGGTAACTGCAAAGAAAAAGAGCAAAACTTTACTATTATACCACATAGTTTTATAAATGGCATCCTGAAAGCGTACAACTACATTCAAAAGAGTTTTCCAAGATGCTGGTGCTTTTGCCCATTTCATATGCTCAATAGCAATGTAACTGAAAATCAAGACAACCATGGCTGTCAGAACCTTGCCAACATAGAACGGTATGAGGCTCCAACCAACAAAGTCATCTCGAGGATTAAAATAAACCGGAATACTCTTGACTCACCAGCACAGGTTCACATGGGTTTCTGATACCTTAATCTTGTTAAATGGTGTTTTACCCCACAAATAGTCCAATTGAAATCACTACAGTAATTTTTGGGATGAATGCTGCTTAACATGAGTGATACCATCATTTGACTCTCAGCAATATGCATTGTTCCTGTCATAACAATATGTGGGTGTCATTAGAGGAAGAAAAACAACTACTGTTTACAAGAAAGATGATGATCATTCTCTCGTAATCCATGTATAAAAGTGTGTGAACTGCTTTTATCATACACAAAAATCTTCTCAAAATGGCCCAAAATGGAAATTTACTTCCCTCCCTTTCTAGGATCCCTTAAAAGATGTTTCATTGTGTGCATTTCTTCCCCAAATACATACAGGGTTTAGTCCAACTTTTCCTCTGACTTCTGCTTTGACCTCGTAGAACTATCTTTTTCTCATAAGCTCTGAACCTGCACCATTGCAGTCAGTGGGAATTTTACACTGATTTCACAAGTACAGAATCAGGGCTTAGAAGTTCTGCCCAAATGAATTCTACATCTGAACATCTTCCTACTCTCTCTCCAATCCACAACACTTTCCAGGTTTTACACACCATCTACACATTTTAGAAGTTCCCTGCCATGTTACTTTTCTTACATCTTTGTGCCGTGACACTTCACACTGAGCCTTTCCTTTCTCTTTTGCCTTCTTTCTTACCTGCTTTCCCAATCTCAACCCAGTCTCCCTTTGGTAATAAAAGGAGCATCTCTCCACCGCTGCAACTGCATTCTGAATCAAATCACCAGTGATTACCACCGTCACCCAAACACCTCCTCCAGGCAAAGCGCACCACGGTGGAAACCTACCACAGTCCCATTCATCTGAGCTGTCACTGCAGTCTGCTTGCCCATCGCACCAGAGCTCCCGTGGCACACATTCATGGTTGACACATTCAAGTTCGCTCTCGTCACAAAACGCTGCAAGGACAAAAACATGTTTCACTCTGAGAAAGGAATCATCAACGTGAAGTTCACACTGAGACCGAAAAGCATGCGAAGGAGGTTGAAGGCAGGTACAGATCAGATTTACGGAGCAAGGAAGTGAGACAAATTTGCAACAAAGGATGGGCATCACTGAGGCAGAAGGTGGTTGCTGCCCACAGTGACAGAGGGCATCACAACTCAAAGGGAAGGAAAGGTGTCTGAAATGGCAAGATCTGTGATTACTTAGTATCATGTGTGGTCCTCTCATATGAAACCTGCCTATGCCTCTCACAAGCATTAAGTGAAAATACTTTGTTTCATGCTTTTTAGGATTTCTCCAAATCTGTTTATTTCTTCATGTTCTTTGAAAAAATTTTACTCTAATGCATATGTATTTCCTTTCATCCAAAGCAATTCTATATTCACTTTTGGACCCTCCTTTGCTATTTAAAATCATGGAATTATTTTTATCTCCACTTTAGAGATGGGGAACTGATGGACGAGTAGACATGCTCCAGTTCACAGTTGGTCGCCAGCTGGCAGCATTCGATAAGGATTTTCTGAATCTCTCTCCAGTGCAGAAACCACAAGAGTTTGCAAGTGACTTCTGTCTTTCCCCCACCTATAACAAACCCCCTCCCAAAAGGTAGGTGTGTAGCATTACAGAACCCTCCTTACTAACACACTTCTCTTCCAGCTTCTATAAACCCCATCACTGGGGAATTTTGAGAGCTGGGGGAGGGTGGAGAGGGAGAGAGTGCATGGAAGGAAGCTGCATCCAGTTGTGCCTGTCTCTGGCTGTTGTGTAGCATCTATAGTGCCACACAAACCAAGAATTTATTTGCAACACCAGAGCAAAAAATGTACTCCACAATGAAACCCATACAGATAGAGCGGGCAGTGCTGCCTACTCTGATGTAAGTAATCTTTCTGGCTGTGGAATAAAGCGTGCGAAACTAGAAAAGCTGGAAGCCCTCAGCTGGGGATACTTTGCTGCCATTTTGGAATATTCGAGCCCCAACACAAAAGCAGAGAGGAATTATAGTCTGATAATTACAGACTAGCTTAACCTAAGCCCTCGGGGGATCTTTTGTCTGCCATGATCATAATGTGCGATCATGAGCGAGTCATTTTAATACCACCTTCCTTTTTTAGATTACAGTATACAGACTTCTTGGAAGTCAAATGGTATAATCTTCATGATGAAAAACAGATTAAGAGATGTTCCGTGAGCTGCCTCTTCCCAAAAAGAAACAAAGTTAGATCTAGTGCTATGTGCAGGCTGCCAATCATGTTGGCAAATATAGTCATATGCTCCACATAGCACATGAAATGTGCCTACCATCTTGTCCCCGCCAACAGAACTCCAGAGACTCGGGAGCAACTTTTTTTCAAATTGTAAAATTATATCCTCCACTTCTAGCAAAAATGCTGAAATACTGGGATTGCTGAGAGCTCTAAAATTTCAGCTTTCAACCAAGGTTACCAAATATCTCTTCTTTCTTGTGCAGGCTGAGTGTCACCCAATATGTCTTTTTTAGTTCCTTGTCTTGGGGACATGCCCATACACCAGCTTTTCTCAGAAGAAGAGAATTCAGACTACCACTACTATATTTGTGAAAGTGAAGCTAACATCTCCTGGCACCCACTCCCAGCTTCACATGCAGGGTGGGAGCTTGCAAAGCAGCTGCCGTTTGCAGGTCTTCCAGCTCTTCCCATCCCACCAGTTGGGTGCATGGTAGAAACAGAACTCAGGGCAGCTCCTGCAGGGGACCGGGGGGCCTATTGCTCTCTGTCAGCACTTAGAGCCCACATACACTGTGTGCACGGACAGTGCACTACACTAAGTTTTTTATCTCTGATACTTACCACAGTTTGGATTGTAGAAGAAGCCTATGGAGCCAAGTGGGGAGGAAAAAAAAAATCTAAGAAACATCAAACAGAAGAGAAATCTACAAAAGCAGGGAGACACATGAAATTTACTGAAGAACAGATCAGAAAGGAAAATCAAGTGAACATCAAGAAGAAGGGAGCAGTGAGCAGCTATACCTATATGGAATGAAGTTGAGAAAAATTGGGAAAAGGAATCAAGGAGCTACAATGAATAAAGAACAGAAGCATAAAGACACAAGAAGGAGGAGGCAGAGAGAGAAAAAAAGAGAGAGGACTGGAGCGACCAAGGAGACAGAGGAGACAGCAAGGACCCAAGGATGTGAACAATAGAGGACACAACACGAGGGAAGAGATAAATTGGTGCCATAGAAGAAATGAAAAGGAAACTGAGGGAATAAGTAAGCCTTTCTGTCTGTAGAAAGCCTTTCTGCTTTTATTTAATTTGCACCCCAGGATTCCAAAAATGTGGTCGGCCCCTATGGGACACTAAAAAACTGCAGAAGCCCTTACAGCAGTTCTTTTCATCCATCATGTCAGGGCAGTCTGGGAAACCATCACAGATCATAGTGTGTTTGATGCACAGCTTCTTCAAAGGACACTCCCAAAGACCCCTTTCTTTACAACCTGGAGGCAGAGAAGCAGAGTTTTGGAACACTTGCAGGCAATATCAAATCAACTGTTTTCTTCTTCCTCAATAATCCTGAAATACCCAAAATATTTTCACTTGCAATATAAATTTTAAAAGGCACCAATAATAGTTAATAACAAAGAAATGGAAATAAGATTGTCACAGTGCACACTTGATAAATGGGTATAAAATATGTAACACTTCATAATACTTCAATGCTTTTTAAATAATAATCTATATTATGCTACACATATCTGTAAGTAATGGTTTAGGCATTAGATCAATTTGCTCAAAACCCATACACCACTACTCTTGAAATACATTTACTAGTAATATATAAACTTTTCTAATCTAGAAGTCTGTAGACTTTCCTTTAAAAGCATACCACACAGGCCTTAGGTCTTTCAAAAGCAAATCCTATGACAGCATGGAATCTCCATGAAACAGTGTAGAAACATGTAATTTTTTTCTGGCAGTGCTGATACAGAATCTAATGCAGATCACAATGTAAGGGAGAGAGATGCTGGCAAGCATTGACTACAAACAGTTTTCCTGGTTCCATAATCTGAGACCAAACCAGTTGGAAAAGATTAGAAAGACCCAATGGCTGTATGAATCTTCAAGAGAGTTGATTATTAGTGCATGGAACACACTCCATTATTGCCTCTTCAAAGTCCCGCTAACCAGCCTCTCTGATTTCCAGAGGAATACCTATAAAACTGTGTCGAAGTTTTATAATTTTTTGACCCTTATTCCTGCTAGTCAGATCAAGGAAATCAAGAATGGTCCACGGTACATTGTAGAAAAGTGTTTTCTGTTGTTTTACCTCACTATTTATTTCCATCAACTAATAAAGCACTTCACTGTGATACCAGTTTAAGTACTTTGACGCACTGATGTCCTGCGCATCTGACATTCTGGTTTTATAGGAAGCCATAAAAACGATGCATTCTCCTTACTAAAACAGATGGTTTGATTGCCTCGTTTGACCTGTTCTACAGATGATAATACTGGCTTTTCATTTGAACCCAAGCTCCAATTCAGGTGACAGCTCTGATGGCCCCACACGCAAACAGTTGAGGTATAAGCTCACAATCTGCATTTCAAGCAGCGCCTCTGTTTGTCCTGGAACTGCAGCAGCGAATCAGCAGTAAATAACTAGGCAGGTACGCTGTTTCCAAGAAGTGTTATTTCAGGAGCGTTTCACAAACATGAACCAGAGAAACGCTACTAGCTCATATAATTAATGAAAAAAATCTACCCATGTTTTAACTGTAACTGGATGTGTGGAGTGCTTGACTTTGTTCAGATTGAAAAAGCCATGTAAATAAATGTTAGAGCACAGAGAAATAAATAGCCTTGAGACTAACTCCACATGAATAAAGAACTTTCTTGGGTATCACCATTTTCCAAGTCTCCTTCTTGACAATCTTTGTGATAACTATTAATGAAAAATTAATTGAAACCAAACAAAACCTTTACTCTATAAAGAACAAAGAACGTCAGTCAAGGTAGGAACTTGATATGAAAATAAAATAAAAAAGCTTAAAAAAATATAATTTATGAACCTTGCAATTTTTTAGCAGAGTGTTTAAAATTAATTAAATACATGTTTGCTTTTCTCCTTCATCACACGTTATAGTGTTACACTGTGAAGTGTACCGTGACTCTCCAAAATTTATGTTTGAGTACAACATAGACAAATAGAGAGACACTTACCTAGGAAAATTCATTAGTTATTGAATTCAGTGTTCAGTTTGTAGAAGCTATATAATATTTGGTGTGTTTCTATTTCTTCTCTGAACATTTTTGTGACATACATTTTTAATTTAATGACAATTAAAAGGAAGTTAAAATGGAGGTATTTACATTACTCCCATCTCAAACATACGTTTTGGCACAAGATAGGGATTCAGGTATGATCTTACCTTCACTCTTCTTCAAAAAATGAAGCAAGTTACCATTTGTTATTCACAGGTATACTCCCCATGCAATTATTATAGAGTCATTAACATTAAGACCACCGCATTTCTCTCTCAACTGAAGTACTACAGTCAGAACTCAGATTGCAGAAAATAGTGAAGGACAATAGTGCTTTTGAATGTTTTGTCCTCGATTTCTTTAGTAGTCTTCTAGGACCCTCATCTGCTTTCTGACAGGGGTGTTGTTCAGCAGCCAGTAAATTAATATGATCAATTACAACCAAGCATATTTAATGCCACAAACTCTCTTGACATCTATCATAATTGTAATTTTTCAGAAATTATTTTCCTCACACTTTACTGAAATGCACATTCAGAAGTCTCACATTCAGAAATCTGGGTCAAATTTTCTCCCCAAATCCTAGTCTAAATGGCACTAAAGTCTTAGGATTTCACTGCAATTGCATGGGGGAGATCTCGTCTCACAAAGATCGCATGAAAGCATGACAGGGATTCCTAACGGGAGGAGACACTGGGTGCGGAGTATGACTATGCTTTAGTCCCTTTTCCCTGTTCTACCTTACATTTTTGGCCAGAGTAGCTCGAGCATCCAAAAGCTGTAGCTAGTCTTTTCCAGCCTCCTTCCTGCACTGTGAAGTTGTTCCATGCCTGTCATTTAAGGCATCTCAAAGACAATGTTTTTATTTTAAACGCTGATTGTTATTTAATGGTATGAACCCAATTTCAAAGGATAAATCTAATAAAATATGAGCTAGGCATTTACACATGGAAAGATCATCAAGTTTTGATTCTGTCCTCCACACATGGAATATGAATGAGTCAGAGGCAGTTACTTCTGGAGCTCTACAAGGACTTTCTGTTCTTCAGAAACAGTATTAGCCCTGGTCAATGTAATGTCACTCTGACAGCGGTAATTTTCTAGCAGATACAGTCTTCCATATTTATAGAAACTGATAAGAATTCTGCTGATTGCTAGTGACATTCTGTCTAGACTACAGAGAGAGAGAGAGATCCACTTGAGACATGAATGTTATCTATTAGAGCATTACTTCATATGTTAATGTCTAGGAGAATAAAATTATCCTGAAAGACACATAGCAATTAGTGTTCTAAGTAGTTAAGAACAGGCATCAACAAAGAATATTTGGCAGAGAGGACACTTGAGACAATTGATTCAAAGGTAAAGAGATGACAAACTTTGAAAGAGTCACTGTCATCAGCCCTGCCTTTCCTTTATAATCCAAACAAGAGAATGACCTAGTCTGAGATCCTGTTTCAGTAAAACTCTTTTTTTTGGTTTTGCTTTCTTTTAGCAGGGGGAGGGGAATGGGGCAGAAAGAGTACAGAGAATACAAGCTGATTTGAAAGCTCCCAGAGATTGAGAATACATTGTGCCTTAGTGATAAATAACCCCTTGGTTACTCCAATCATTAAAACAACTTGTTCTTGAAAAAGAATCATTTTATAGAGCTTTCAAGTTTGAATTTTAGCCTAGCTTCAGCTTTCAGGTGTAGGATCTTATTTTATTTTTGTGCAGCTGAGTATAAAGTCTTTTATTGCCACATTTTTGCTGCCCACATAAACTGTGCTTCCATCTTAACCTGCTCTCTGTTACAAAACAAAAACCAGGTTGTGCAGCTTAGCCCTACTGTGCTGGAATATCTTCTAATCCTTTACTCATATTCACACCTCTCGTCTAAATCCTTAGTGATTTATAATTGCTCTCTTTGCCCCTGGGGATGCCAGGCCAGCATGCAGAACTCCATGGAGGCCACACATTAGTCACATAAGGAAATAGTTTAAACTTCCTTCTCCTGCTCCAAGTTCTCCTGCCAGCACCTACAAGGATAAATAGTGACCAAGAGATTTGTTCGTTATTCTCAAGCTCAATACATCCCCTTAAGTTAAAAGTCAAGAGCATCTCTACCATAAGTAAACTCAGAAATATACCGGAGGATAAACGTTGTGGTTACCATACTTGTACCTACAGCTTGAGATTGATCAATCTGAAAATACATGTAATTCTTGACATTCGCAGCACAGAATCCACTTCAGCAACACAGATCTTTTGTCAATACATCATAATGACAACATTACCAGCTATAAATTTAAAACTGTATTGACTTCAAGATTTAAACTGCCAGGAAGTCATATTTTAGCTTAGTAAAACCTCCAGCAGTATCAATAATTAAATCTGCAACATTCTTTATCTTGATTACTGAAGGAATACTCAAACATCCTGGAATACTATTAGCAGAATCTAAACGATCAAACATCATAAATTGTGTTGACATTAATCAAGGAGGGTGCTTGCTAAAGTAGTTTTACTGCCAGTAGTCTTAGAAAAAAAAACATACTACCCAACATTTTTCCACAGAAAAAAGGGGCTTATCCTCTGAACTGTCATGCTATGGTTCAAATAACTGAAGGAAAAACAAAACTCATTTTCTAATGCTTCAACTACTCCTTATTCAAAAGACCCAGCTCATGGAATTTATTTACCACAGCTGTCCTCATCACTATCATCCTCACAGTCAGCTTGACCATCACATCTTCTGGATGCCAGGACACACCTCCCGGAGCGGCACTTGAAGTGACTGGGTGAGCATTCTGTCAATGACAAGGAACAGGGAGAAACAAGATCCCATAAGCTCCAAGCTTAACCATCACATGGGTACTTATTTATTTATCACCGCGACTGTTTCGAAGGGTAAATGACAGGAATAGAAAGCTTGTGCAATACTGAACTGGAACTATGTAGCGGGCAAGACTCTTAACAATGGCACTCTGAATGGGATGGACAAATATTTTCCAGAGCTCTCCCTCACGTGCTACCCCCTCTCAAATTCCAGAGCTTTGCCAAATAACTGGCATACAATATTTAGATTGTGGGTATGGATTTTCTAGCTACTTTTCTCACTGTCATGGTGTTATGTGAAGCAGAAATAGATCGTCTGATATGTTGATATGAGTACAAGAGATCCCCAGGATAAAAAAACATATATTTTGGCAACTTTGTGGATACTTGAATTAATAAAACCACCTATAAATTTCCACGAAGTTACCCATGGATTTCTTCTGCTTCATTTTACAGAGTAGCGTTTTGAGAAGGCTTTATTTAGATGATTTTGAAAAACCCAGCCATGTTTTTCGCACTGTACTTGTCACTGACTTTGATGTACAACCTTCATCATATGTTGCCTCTTTTTGTCCTTCCTGCAAAGTCTCTCAGATATTTAATACCATGCATTTCCTTGGGTAAATTTTAGGATTCAATAAACATTTGTAACAAAAATATCATCAATGAACTCAGGAGCCTTAGAAAATAACATTCTAATGACAAAAGGTATGTGAACTATAGTGCCAACATTTAATAACTCATTATGAAAACATCAAAGTGTACAACGCATACTGCCTTGGCTAGCAGTATTTCTTGGGTTCAGCACTGACTGGAAGAGAAGCTAAGCAATTCAGCACACTGTAATAACTCTGTCAATTATAGCTTAAGTTGGAAAATCGCCCATATTTTGTAATCATAAACATTTTCAATGTTCTCAGAAGCTTAATCTCTTTTATTACATGTGGGTTTTTTCAGAAATATTTATATATGATTTTAAACTTCCTGGGGAAGACTTTCTAATCAACATTGGTAGTGAGTAGAAATCTGACACTGAATCAATGTAAAATTGTAGCATTAAGTGAACACCAACCAACTCTGATTAGACCTCTTTAATTAGTTAGGCTGTTTCTAAAAGAATATAAAAACACTCTCCCTCTTCACTGATTTTCCAGGAATATCTATTTCAGTGCTAAAATGACCAATAAGCAGTGAATCAACTTACCAGGCAGGCAGAGTCCCTCTAATTAAAGTGAGATTTTTTTTTAAATTACGATTTTTGTAAGTGAACCGTATTTATCTCTAGAAATGGAAGACACTAGTCCTGTATGCAGTAATATATTTAAAATATAAACATTCTATGTTACATTTCACAGCCAAATGATCTAATAACACAGGAAGGAAGGTTAAAAGGCATTTGATACCTGAGAAAATTAAATCACATTTTCTTTAACACACCTTGTGCTAAAATCTTACTTTTCCTTTCCTACCACTGCTGTGTAATACTGGATAATTTCCTTCCATCAGTCCTCTGCCGTAGAGGAAAATTACTTCCTTGCCTCTCAAGAGTCCCGTGACAGAGGATTTCCTGGCTATGGTATCGCACATCTTTATAAAATCCTCACAGTGATACGTGCACATGGACTTTGCTTGAAGAAATAGCATTAACTGCTGTATATGCTTTACTGGTTTTTCATGATTCCTTCAGTATATCCACCGCAATACATCTTCACTAAAAGAACTTTTGGCTATAACTAGCTTTCACCCACTGCCTTCACTGAGCAAGATCAAGACTGTGGAAAGACCATCATGACCGTGTAAGTGAGTAGGAGGAGAAGAGTGAGAACCGAACACGATCAGCACGTTGCAGGCACCGTAGCACACACCATCTCGCTGTTTTCCCAGCTACTTTACTGGCATTTTGGCAAGAAAAAGAAAAGGCATATCAGAATCCCCACAGATCTCACATCTGATGATCACTGCAGAAGGAGCAGCTGTACAGCTTTTCTCTTCATACATACAAAGAACATCTAGAAGCATTTAAGGCAATTCATTCTTTTGTCCCATGTTCACACCCACAATGATTAGTATTATGGCTGAACTCAAAAACTGAAATTTGTCAGTTGCTACTGAAGCTGGTTTGGCACAACTCTCTACAAAACTTTCCCCAACAAAAACCAAGAGCAGACAATAGCTGGCAAAGACATTAACTTTACAATATTTTTCTCAGAGCTGTCATGGGGCTCAGATTTTTTAAGATTGCCAAGAGTCCACTTCCTGATTAGAAAAGCGTTATTATATCATCTAAATAGGTGAAAAAAGTGAAGTATAAACACAAGTAAGCAGTAGGTGTGGTGTTAGCAACAAATCTCAAACAGTGACTCTCACAGATTGAGGGTAATTGATCCTTCCTTTGAATACATTTCTTATGAGAACTTCCACTTATCTGCAATCTGTAGGCATCCAAATTCCCTGAAACCTAGTTTGGAATAATTTCCACAGTTTAAATATTATAATTTAACAAGGAGGCATGAGGGAAAAAAATGTCAGTGACTTTGGGAACCTAATTAAATCTTTCATTTCCTCTTGTGTGTATTTATAGGAGTTACCTTCTACATCTTCATCTGGTGTTAGACATGTTTGATTGTCTGAGTTCTCATCTGGAAACTGAGTGCAGTCAGTATCTTCTGGCCACTGCAGACCTACAATCCCAAGCACAGACTCACAGCGCTCCTTAGACTGTACGCACAATGTCCTGAAGAGACAGAGTGGAAGTACACAAAGCAACTGAGTGAAAGTCTTCGAAATTCTCAGGTATTGGGAGTAATAATTGCAGCCAAAGTTAAAGACAAATATTAAGAAAAAAATAATTAATCAGATTTCTTTACATGAAAAAAATGAAGCAAAAGATACATTGCTTCTGTTGAGATATTAAGTTACTGTATGCAGACTATTACCTGAGTTATAACATAATAGCCACATTTAACTCCTTACAAACCTCCTCTCCTCTGTAAGGGGTGGCAGAGAACCTTTTTTAAGATGCACTAACTGCGCTTCTTCAGGAAAAAATACATTTTGTGCCAGTGAAATGTTGCCTTTTCTGATGATGCTACCTCAGAAATCACGTGGTTTCAAAGGACAAACTGTTTAAACCTGCAAACAAAAGAGCAAAGGACTCCCCGGGAAATTCAGTAAAATTAAAAGTTTGGGGAAAATCAAAGCACAGATTAACCTAGTCTTGAGGGTGCTGTCAGTTAGAGCAACAGAAGCTTGTCTCACACCTGGAAAAAGGCATGAATATAGTCCTGCTGCTGCATTTCTGCATTTTTTTTTTAACCATAGAAAGACAGGACTCACCACACAAAATTAGTTCAGTGCACCTAGATTAATATTCCACCTCTCAAAATACCCAATGTCAAATGTTTTAAAAGTACAAAGAGAAAATGCATAATAGAAAAGTCTCCTATTATTTTAAGCATTATTTTGAACACACTGCAATTATTTTGGCTGGAATCTTAGCTGATGTGCTGTTCAATACAGTAGTCTTGTCTTGTATCTGTGGTATTTGGAATTCCTACTTGTTTCAACTGCCTCTCCTTTTTTTTATTTATTTTATTTTTACGGAGTATTAACTAGGCAGTATGGGATTAGGAACCTCAACATCTTTTTCATCTTCCTCTGAACAGAATCATGCATCATGCTTAACAGACATTTGTCTAAGCCGTTCTTAAAAACTCTTCAGTTAGCAAGATTTCATATACTTCCTTATCACTCATTCTCACACACAGGTATCTATTATTTTCCTTATATCTGACCTACAGCTCTCCTCATGTACTTTAAATTCATTGCTTCCTGGTTTGACCTCATTGAGCACAGTGAACAATTCTTCTTTTTTTTTTCTCACAGAAGCTCACATTTAACCTGTTTGAAGGCTTTGATGTCTCCCCAAGTCTTCTCTTCTTTCTAGACTCAGCAACTCACTTAATTGTACCTTTTAGATCACATTTTCTAAACCTATAATCATTTGGACTTTCTCCTACCATTTCAAAGAAAATTCTCCTTTGTTCTTATAGATTGAAAAATATTCAGCAGTAGGATCCCCCACATTTCTATTTTTCTTCAGTTTCCCTCATCTCACTTTTAACTTGCCTTTTACTTAGTTTGATTAATTTTTCTAGATCTTTCTCCTAGGACCAGAGACTCCTTTCATGGAAGGCATTTTATTCCACTTATTTTCCTTTGACCTTTTGATCAATGGACTGTTTTTCCCCCTCCAGTAAGCTTTAAGAAATGCAGTGACCAAACCCAAGCAAACAGACCCATTTAGGATCAATTATTTTATGCTCCTTTGAGAAAACAATACATTATTAATCTTCTCATATATAATTTTGGTTTGGGTGATTGCATGAAGAGTCAACAATGTTTTTTCACACCAAATGGTTCATTATTGGCTTGAACAGCTGGAAGGAATGGATGGCTGGATTGACATCAGTTAACCATGCTGCAGCGTTTCTTTCCTTTTAGATCCTCCTCAATATCAAAAAAGTTGATTCACACCATTTTATAATCTCAGCTTTCTGAATGTCAGAACTTTATTTAGCAACAGCAAAGCCCCCAAAACAACAACAGTAATATGACAAATAAATTTTCAAAATTTGATGTTGTTAGCTAAGACGTCTAAGCCATTTCTGTCCAGAACACTGTGTGCAGTGTTCCCTGCACACTCAAATCTTTGGCCAAAGCTGAGCCTTTCCAACAGCTATTGCAAGCCATTTAGTTGTCAGTCTGTGGTGAGGGACTTCAAAGTAGTGCCCATCACAGCACATATGGAAGACTATTGCAATGCTGCTAAGAAAACTGCAAGAGCAATTGGTACTTTGATTTTTGTCTTTTAATCCTTCCCATATTCCCATACCAAGTCTCACAGTTGGGGGTATTGGAATACCTTGGTATCAGGCTTCTTTATTTACTTCTCAGTCGAATCTCATCTGTGGTCCTGTCTATGAATCAATCTACCAAGTTAACAATTAACAAAACTAGGCATCACAAAGCAGAGGAAGCTCCTCCTTCTTGGTGAGAGAAAGAAATACAAGGTAAAGAACAGATGTAGCCTAGAATTGTGTAATTTTCTGCAATGGAATCCAATCTAGCACTTTTTTAGGAACATTAGGCATATTTAGCAGTTAACTGAACTATCTCTTTACTCTCCCAATTCAAATACAGTAATGGGATGCCTAAATTGATGCCAACACATGAGGGGCATGAGCTCTGACCAAGATTATTCTTTAATCTGTCACAGTTTTGAAACAACACCAAAGTCAGCCGAAGACTACTTAAATACACAGATAGTGTAATCTGCATGTCATTATAGGCTAATGTGACTAGGAAGGCATTTACTGGTCTCAAAATAAGGGATACTGATAGACTTATTGGAGTGTTGTGAGACCCAGAAGCTCCAGAAGCTGCTCAGCACCTTTCAGAATCAATTCATAGCAAAGACAGTTTGTAATTACAAGGAAACAGGAATTTCTGAGCTTATTCCATATATTCTTCATCTATGAAATTCCATTTCTACCTTCAGCAGGAACCGAAGGTACAGTTCCAGCTGTACACACTTAGCTTCAAGGAACAGTTATAAAAGTAAAGCTTTGATTCCTAAGATTAAAAATTTTATGTTGTGTGTTCAATCTGATCTAAATGTGATATTACCCTGCTTTGAGCAGAAAGTTAGCCCAGATGAATTCCAGAGGACCCCCTCAAACTAAACAACAGTTTCAATGAGTTCCTCTTCATCTGTTTAATACCTATTCAACTGCATTGTGATACTTCCTAAAATCTGTTAGCTAGGTATGTAGTTGCTGAAGCAAAGAGCCTATAAATTTACTTTTGTCCCTCTACACTAAAATAAGGTAGCCCAATTTTTATTATTTTTTTTTAAGAAAACAGTACAAAGGACTTGATTTTCACACAAGTAAGCCTGAAACAGAGCTTGCACACTTACTTCAGATACTAATCACACACATGTAATGAACTGCATTTAATGATCCTATAAAATATGGTTCTCTACCTTTGGTGATGAAATTCCAAAGCAAAATCTCTGATACTTTCAATGGAAATAGAAAATTGAGAAAGACTAATATGACAGACAATGTCAGTCAAGAATTAAATGAGGTATAGTATAGTACCTGCAAGGTGGGATCCGCTGATTTGTATGAGGGTCACATTTTGGTACTAAGATTGTACAGGCAAAAAACATAAGGTACTTGTAGCAGTTGGTCTGAACCAAGGCTGGGAAAAGAGAAGACTCCCAGCTGATAGAGGCTTCCTTCTGCGTCCTGTGGCCCAGGTAGTTTGGGTAATAAGTATAGTTGTAAGGCAAGTTCATACAGAGTTCCAGAGTAATTGGTTCGCACTGACCTTTCACAGAAAGAAAACAACAACAACAAAAAGAAACACAAATGGTGTGAGATTAAATTAAATACAGAAGGAATTATTATTTAAGCATTTAAAAAATTTATCAGTCAGTGGATTTCCTCTCAGGCTTGAGAAACAACAAGTTTCAGAGCTCAAGATCCCATGTGAGCTATTCATAATAGTAAAGAATTTTTGGATTTCTTCCCCAATTGGCAGTCAGAAATATTTATTTTTCAATTTTCTACCACAACAGAAAGCCATAGCCATAATTTCACTACAATTCAGACTGAAATTCAGCTATTTATTTAGCACTGAGACCAATGTGAAGTTATTTAACTTTATTTACTTTTGAAATATGAGAAAATTTTTCATGAAAAAGCGTACTATTCAAAAGTCACTTGTTATCAAAAGACCACATATATTTGCCTATTCTGGAAGCAAACATATCTTTACAAGATTGATATTCTCCACCAGCCAGTTGCTAGGGTCAGTTGCCAGCACAGCGCGGCAACTGTGTGATCCTACAGCTGGATCTTTGAGATAAAGCTGAAAGAAGATCCAACAGTCAATTATTCAGTTGATCAGCAGAACTGACCAGTCCTTCTTGGACTGGCATTCCCTGTTATAACCTCTTTTTGTATTTACCTCTAATCTGGGGATCACAAAGCTCATTTTATATACAGCTTTTCCTCTCTGCTAAATCCTTGTATACTGCCAATACTGAACCATGTCTGTTGTCTCAAACCAGTTAATCCCAGCTTTAGGGTATATAAGGTTCATGACTTCAACAATCCTCCTCACATTACTGCCATTTCCTTCTCTTCATGATGATTTCTCCCTTCTCCTGCCACACTTCAGACCCAGATCAGTTTGGTTTTACCTATTGATTTTTCCTCAGTAAGCATCTTTTCTTGATATGTACAGAATATTACTTGTTCATCAGTATTTCATGATGAAACCCAAGTAAATGAGCACAAAAGTACATGCAATGCTCTAAGTGTTTGCATAACATAACATTATTCAAGACTAGAGGGTAGAAATGCACTCATTTGTTATGCCCCATATTTATAGGGGTTTAGGTGAATTCTAACCTACTGAAATGCCCCCGTAGGACAGCTCTTTACATGTTTTCAATATGATTACAATTTTCACACTGTGTTTAGAAAGTTCCTATCACATTACGTGCAAAAGTGTCATAATAGGTTTGAAAAGAATAACTTTGATTCTCACACCCAATTCCCTACATTTCACAAGCAGAGTAACAAACAGAACATACACTCCAGGGGAATACCTGAATATAAGTAACCCAAATGTTAATATTTCCTTCTGATGTCTGTCCTACAGTTTAAGAGATCTCGCTACTCCCTTATTACTACCCTTATCACAGTAAAAATAGTGTTTCCTTATGTTCAGAGGGAATCTCCTGTGTTTCAGCTTGGGCCCGTTGCCTCTGGTCCTGTCACTGGGCACTGAAATAGCCTGGCTCTTCCTTCTTTACATTCTCCCTTCAGAAATTTATTCTGTTATCTTAAGTATGTTGTAACTGCATTATAATGACAGCCTAAACTGATTAGACGCTACTACACGTGGAGAACATCCATCATATTCAGTGTTGCAAAATGTGCCCTATGCTTCAGAATTTTCCAACCAAATAGTTATTTGGGCCAGAAAATACCTCTTTGTCAAAAATGAAATTTTCCACGGGAATTCTCATCTCTTACCAAAAATGGAGTAACTCTGGTCAGAATATGAACAGTGAAAATAAGATGAAAAAAGACAATAGTACTTCCAGATGTTATACCAAAAAAAAATCTCTCCCAAATTCTCTTGCTGTTCCATTGTGTATAAACAATTAAATATTCACTGGACCAGAAAGGAAGAGAGATGATCCAGAAGTCTAATTCAGATTATGTGTTACTCCTGTTGAGAATTATTGTTGCCCATAATACGATGAGGAAACATCTTCACTAAAAACCTCTTGGGTTTCACAGAATATGAACATTGTTTTAAAACTTAAATATCACGTAAAAAAAAAAAAAAAAATCACTATTTTGTAACATAGTCTTAGCCACTCAAACATTTTCCAAAATTGCTCTTTATACACACAACGGGATATAAAAATCTGCATTGATAAGCAGAAGATTTTGGACCACAGGACAAACTGCTTTGGACCACAGTAAGTCTCATACTGATTTATCCACAAGGAAGATGAGTCTGAGAAAGAGACTTTCAACTCTTTCTTATTGTGAAAAAGACTGAATTGCAGTCACGCTGCTTAAGAGACTGTAGGTGCAGTTTACAAAAGGTAATTTGCTTAAGAGAGAACTGCTCCCCGAGTATGTAAGAAACAGAGGCTACTGTGGGAATTTACGTATTTTCCTACTTGTTGGGTAAAGCTGCTGCTGGTGCCTCATTTGCCAGCCAAATAGAGGACCTGTCTTATACACGGCTGGTGACTACACAGCCATCAGCTGTGAGACCAATATTGATCCTATCACAATGTATCAGATACATTTTATGTGTTCTTTATTAGTCAGCTTAATGTATAAGCATTTAAAAATAAAATTACAAGATACTGTCTTTTTCTTTGAACTGAGTAAATGTAAAGTTGCTACGGTTTTAAACATATAAAACAAGGTTTAGTGTAACACCTGATAAGTTTTGGATGCATTATGAGTAAAGAAGCTTTGAAACAGCAGATAGAAATATGGAAGCCCTCACTCTTGGACAAGCTGCAGTTTTGTGGCAAAGATAGTAATGCTCAAATAAAAAAGCCGAATCTTCAAATGGAGAAACTGAGAAGCAACACCTGTTCTTAGGGGCACAGGCTGCTAAAGCTGCTGCTTCTCCTGCAGGCAGAGAGCTCTGGGACTAAACAAAGTCCACCTGTCTCACCAAAGACAGGAAAAGATTACTTGAAGAACTGTTTTCTTTGCAGATGTCAGATACCTACAGTTCCAAGGGATTTCAGCAGGAACTGCTGATGTGGTCAACAACAAAAGTAATTTGATCTGTTATGGTATCTCAGGTTTGAATTCTCCCTTATTAGTGTATGTATCCCAAGATATATTGCTTCCTTTTTCCTAGGAGAGGGACAATCTCTCACAGGAGGTAATATCTGACCATGAATTGCAATACATAGATGAGAAAATGACCAAGATAATTCAATGAAGATATCTGAGATTTCAACCAAAAAGAAATTTAATTAAATACAGATTTTATTAAAAGATTTTTAAAAATGAAGTGGATTGTTATTAGTTTTGTGTTATATGGATACCTTCCCATTTCATAACCCTTTCTAAGTAATTCTTGGGGGAGAATGATGGTTTGGTTCACAACAGGCAAGTAAGAAAATCCAACACCTACTACTCCAATTAACTTAGAAGGCTCCTTCTCACCTGAACAGTTTGGTTATGGATATGGATTAGTGGACAGACCTACACAGGCAATGTACATAGTAGGCATCTGCTGCAGACCACCATAGCAAAAAGAAGGGGTAGATGAACGGTTCTTCAGAGAGCTGAAAGGTGCCTCATGATTGCAGGCCCTGGTACTTGTGAGAGTTTTAATCATGCTGATATCAGCTAGAAGGACAGCAAGTTGGTCTTAAAGAGAGCCCATCCCAATGCAAAGCAACTCAACCAACTCAAGCAAATGTGGCATAAGGGCACCTTGGCTGGACATGGATCTCCTGACCGAGCTCAAACACAAAAAAGAAATATACAGAAGAGGGGATAGAGCACTGAAGTGGAACACAGAGACATTTCTAAAGCATACAAGAATGGAGTTAGGAAAGACAAAGCTCAGCTAAAATTGAAACTACTGAGCAATGTAAAGGGCAATAAGGGGGGCTCTTGTAAGAACACTGGCAGCAAAAGGAAACATAAGGAAAAATGTGGGTCTGCTGCTCTCTGGGGCAGGGAAACTAGTGACCAGCGACATGGAAAAGACCAAAGTACTCAATGTTTATTCTGCCTCAGTTTCCACTGAGGAATGTCATTGGAAGGCTGCTTTATATCATCTTCAGAAGGTGATGGCAATCTGGCACCCAATGACTGGAAAAAGGCAAACATCGTACCTATCTTTAGGAAGGGCAAGAAGAAGGATCCAGGGGACTACAGTCCACTCAGTCTATCCTCAGTCCCCAGGAAGATTATAGTTCCAGTTTCTTCTGGAAGACATGTCTCAACATGAAGAAAAAAGTTGGCTGGGAACAGCCAGCATGGATTTATCATGGGAAAACCATGCCTGATGAATCTGATTGCTGTCTCTGACAAGATGACTGGCTGTTATTCCCTTTTATTCAGCACTGGTACATATCTGGAGTATTGTGTCCTGTTTTTTGGCCTCTCAATTCATGAAAGACATCAACATACTGGAACGACGTCAGTGGAGGGCCACCAAGCAGGTTAGGGGACTGGATCACATGATCTATAGGCAAAAGTTGGGACAAGAGAGCTTATTCAGCCATCAAAAAAGGAAGGCTAAGGGGAGATCTTACTGCTGTTAACAATTAGGTAATGGGAAGGTGTAAAGCAGATGGAGCCAGACTCTTAGAAATGTGCAGATAGGCAAAAGACATAAGTGGTAACACAGAAAATTCTGGTTACATAGATGGAAAAAAGGTTTTTACCATGAGCGGCCTAACATTGGAACAGGTCTCCCAGAAAGACCATCGAAATAATCAAAACTCAGCTGCGCAAGGTAAAGATCCACATGTCTTAATTGGCACTGCTTTGATTAGGAGTTTGGACTAATCAACCAAACATGAACTAACTTCCTTGTAATGCTAAACATGGTACTTAGGATTGTCCCTTTTCAAAAAATTAGGAGAAGCATTGATAGAAGTACATGTAAAGCATATACGCTAAAGGATCTTGTATTTTTACTTCAGCAGCATCTAAAGGCCCCAGCATGAATGGTACCTGTCTCAAAATAAACCACTTGTAGGTCACTGTCATAACTTCAGAGAGACTGTGGAGTTTTGACGAGTTGAGCTTCCCATATCCATTCCAACCTAAATGGTATGACATTATTGAAACAAGCTATCTTATAGTACCAAACTATACCTCACAGAGATAACAGTTCAGCACAAAACAATTATAGGATAAGTCTACACATTAATATGTAAGTAAAGGCAAGCCTGCCTATGTGCTGAGGTGACCTGAATCGACGTGACTGTATTAACATATCACTAAGTTTTAATTAATTCTGAATAATTCTGAATACAGTTCTGCCCCAGTTTCAAAACCCAGCCAAATATACATCAAATATCTGTTCACAGTGCTGCGTTGCACAAGTGAGAAAGAGAGATACTGAGAAGCAAGTGTACAGTGGGTACAGGAGGCTCGCACAGAGTGGTACAGTACAGGACACAGAAATGAAGACACATGGAGTTGAAGACCCCACTCTTCTACAATATATATTGGTCAGAAGAGTAACGAGTTTTGCCACTTTGAATATCAAAATTATTCCTTCATAAAAAGGCTAACAGTTCTCCAGGCTACTATACACAGTACATTTTTTTATATTTTGAAAATAAACCTGTGGCTTCTGCTTTGCACTTACACAATGTTTATGTGAACACTGAATGTCATTAAACGTTAAGAAAAAGTGGAAGTGTAAACACCCATTAAGAACATATCAAAAATTCACAGAAGGGAAAATATCTCAATGTCAAGTATTATGAGTATTTCTTAGAACATCAATCATAGTTATGATGAAACTTTTGTGTCAGCTTTACCCTTTTCAATATGCTATCATTACACGTGTGCATTAGATAGATAGTAAATTAAAGTATTACTTACTGTGTCCTACCCTGCATTCTCATTATACTCTAAAACACCCTAAAAGAGTGACCGTATGAAGCATGAGACCTACTTACTGCAGTTTGTCTGGCTGTTTCTCATCTCACAGAGAGAAGTTCCACAGGGATCAGGACAGGAAGAACATCTCTGGTCTCCCTCCTGGCAGAGGGTTTGACCTGAGGAAAACAGAAATTTACTATCCTAATTATTTACCAGACTTACAAAAATGACTGGAGTGTAGTGATGAAAAATACAGAATTTACATTACAATTAAGTACTTCCTTTACATAGCTTAATAAGCATTCTGCAGCATTTTAAGTGCAGTAAGGAAGATGTCACTTTTCTTTACACCTATGTTAAATATAAGAATTTATATCCCAGTTTCTGATCTCTGAAAGCCATTTACCACAATCCTCTGACAGAGTACAAAAAGACATGTAAATCACATTTCAAAGGGAACAATAAGTCCTAGCTGAAAGAGAATACCCTCTGGGAATTATTCTTCAGTGCCATTCAGTTGTTCTGCTTCTCATTTTATGATTGTTTTGGTGGACAATAAAAACCATCCTGAAGAAAGGTCGTCAGAGCTGAAGTTTTATTGTCCTCCTTTGGCTGGTTAAAAAACAAAAAACAACGAGAAACCCAAAAAGGCTCTGGTCCTAAAGATGGAATTTGGAATAATTAAAGGCAGCACTTCATCAAAAAGTTTCTGACTGCATTACCTGGTTAGTTAGTTGCTTGACAAATCCCTGGACTTCCCTCTGTCTCGTAGTGGTGATAGCCCCTTTCCAAACCATTAAATTCTCTGATCCATATGACTTTTGCAAAATCAGTCATTTAATTTACCATTCTGTGCACAGACACTGAACAGTTTGGATTTTATCCTCTCATCCTGTTTAAAATGGTTTATTGGAACTATTGCTTAGCGTTTGTATTGGACCACTGTCCACAAACATTAATCATTCAGTCACAGCATCCTTATACTGGGGACACAGAAGATGCTGAAGAAACATTTTTTTCAATGACCTTGACAACAGCCTTGTCCCAAATGGCTGATATTGTAGTCATATCTATTCATAATTATGTGGATTTACTT
>VXAK01013548.1:0-15843 GCA_013399435.1 Arenaria interpres
AACTTTAGGTACCAGCAGGAAATAGCTAACGCTCTCGATACTTCCTATAGTTTATAGTTGATAAAGGGTCGATATTAAAACACTTCTGGGATGCACTTGGTGAAAAGAGTCTATGATTATTTTTCCCAAGCCTGATTCGCAACACTATTGCTTTGCATTTTCTAAATTCATAAACATCTGTAGAATCAATTTTTGCAAAAGAAATACACTAATGGAAACCCAACTGGCCTTTTAATAAAATAAAAAAAAAACAAAAATAAAACAAGAATCAAATGTACTTACTTGCTTAAAGGTTTTAAAGATCAACGTTCTTCTCGGTTTATTTTCCATCTGATTCCACTGCTATTAAGTTAGAGGTTTTGTTACAAAATGACGAATTACAAAAATGACAGAGTTGAAGTAATCTGGTGCTTGAGTTGTTAGGAAATTTAGGACACTGCTATATTTCCTTCTTTATGACATTCAGGAATTATTATGCTATCATCCCCTTATTCCAAGCAAGAATGAAGGTGGGATATGAAACGAGAGCCCCTTGCTTCCCTCTCTTTCTCTCTGTGCACGCTGCTATACAGCAGCCAAGCTATGTGGCGTGAGCAGTGAAATGCTGTCGCTGCACCCACAAAACTGGGATTTTGATGGCTCGCACATGAGGCCTGAGCTCACAGGGTAGGTACAACCTGACAAGAGCACTTAGAAAGCTGCAGAGTGCTTATGCATTTTGTTCACAGGTGGGAACTCTGCTCAAGAGAGGAGTCTCTCTAGGGAGAGAGCAAAATCCTTTTGTCATGGCTCAGAGGCATGCTGATGCCTCCTGCTAATGCTCAAGTTTCTGCTGACTGTCTAGACAGTTTCCATTCGGTAACTCTGCTTTTATTTCTTATGATGCTCTGTGTCTGCAAAGACCATGCTCATCTCTGACAAGAACATTCTCTGTGGGTTGATTAAGTCAAAGTGATCAAAAACTGTAGAGGCGGGTTTTCCCTATAAGGTTTGTCTCTATTCCTTAGTCATATGCCTTTGGCAAGTTGTTCATCACTCTTGAAGTTAGGAATAAAGGTTTTGATTTAAGTAGGAGGATCAGACAGTGCACAGCCCCTACCATTCACAATAACTTTGCCGGTTCTGAGGGAAAGAAGTGACAGTGCTGGAGAATCTTTAACTATATTATTTGTCAAGCCAGTAGAACTTCAGGGTGTCCACTATGTATACATTTACCATTGTAGAGCCTGATTTATGGTGACTATTTGAAGAAAAAACAACGCAAAGCCCCACAAAAAAATCCACGCACTCTCCTCCAACCCATTCCCCCCNTTGGCAAATATCTCTGGAAGCTGATAATAAAGTAAATACCAGCAGTTCAAAAAAATATAATTCTGTATTGGAGAAAATGGAGAGCTAATGATGCCCTGTGAAACAAAATTTATCTTTAACCACTGCAGACTCTTATTTTTTATAAAATCCTGGCCTCATAGGATTTCTGATATGATTGCTGATTATAACTTCCTTTAGGACTGGTACTATTAATTTTCTTTTAAAAGTTAAACTTTTGACAACAGCAGATATATCTTCATAGCTTCATTTCCTGGTACCAAGAGAAGAAAGTAGGTTTGTTGTAGCAAAAATGGGCCATCTTTCTTACTGTCTTCAACTTGAAAATGTAATTGCAACAACGAAAATTAAAATGGAGCCAAGTCAGGTTTTGTGTGGAATGGCCACAAGCTGTTTCAGAAGTTACCTCACAAACCATTGATTACTGGCCCTGAAATGCAATGACATATCCAGCAGTGTGAGTGCTGCTCTTTATTTTCTGAGCGAAGTAAGATGTACTGCTGTAATCTACTAATGAAGACATTTTAAACTAACCTTTTTCTTTGAGCTGAAATGTACTGGAGCTTATACAATTAATTACTTTATCTTGCTCAAGTGAGTGTGTATGTGGGGAGTGACAGTAGAAACATCTGCAGCATGGTGACTTTATATACTGCTACAGCTGTGAAGCAAGAAGATATGTTGGATCCATTTATATCTGAGATCTGAAAAAGGTAGGCGCTTGCGCCTACATCAAGTGCTGTGTAAGAGCTGGGATGTGCCATGTTTCAAGCATTATAACCTTGCATCCTTCAAATGTTTTGCTAATCTTGCTGTGGTATCTTGGATCTAGATGAAATAAAAATACTTGAACAAATATAAGATTCCTGGTCCTGTTTCGGATCATCCATAGTAATTTTCTTTGTTTTTTTTTTAATTCTAAAAGGAATGTTATTACTATTTTTAGTGTGTTTGAATTCCTTTAATCATAATTCATGTAATTACACCTAAAATGTTCCAAATACATATCTTTTTCTTTCTGTGTACTAGGGTTTGCTGTGATTATGTAACTAAGATGATTTGTGAAACTTAAATCACTCTCTTCTTTGGGTCACTTACATTAGTACTGCATAGAAACATTTATAGTTGGATCACATTATTTTTGTTTTGTCATGGAAATGTCTAAATGTGATTAGATGTGGAACAAAACCGTGCCCTGTGTCTTTGAACTGTAGTTCACCTAGGCAGTATTGCTTCCTAAGAGCAATGGCCACTTTGGTGACCAGAATGTGTGAAATAATGGGTAGCAGAGACTTGCGACCTGACTACGAGAAGTTCAGTCTCTCATTTTCACTCGGCACTGCTTTGGCTCCGTCACAGTTTCTTCAATTGCTGGAGCCAGGACAGCAGCCCTCCAGTGGAGCTCTGCTCAGCTATGTTTGTGGGACTGTGGTGAGGGTGACTGATAGATGGAGGGCTGCAAAGAGGCTACTGGCGGAAGGGGGTTCACTGGTGACTAGAAATATATTGCAGCTACAATGTCATGCCTTCCCTAATCTTACGACTTTTCAAAGTGAAATAGTGAACACAGAGGAGGAAACTGGGCCTCTCGTGCCCTTAGACTAGAATGGCTTCATGTCTCCGAGCTCACTGGAATGCTGCTCTGAAATTGGTTTGAGTTGTGTGACGTGCAGCACCTGGGTTAATCTGCAAAGCGGCCAACATATTGAACGGGCGAGTAGTAATGGGTTTCCCCAGCATGGGAAAATGAAATCACTTTCAGACAAAACTTGCTTGCTTAGTTGAGTCTTAGCTGATAGTGGTAAGCACTGTTCCTGTGACCTGCCTCTATTTCATGGACAGACTGCTCTTAAGCCTTTGTCAGGGAGTGCAGTGGATGTTCGCCTTTGTTGTTCAAAAATCGTGGAAAAATTAGTTTTTATTTGGGGCAAATATGTACCGATCAATTATAAAACACCAACTGCAGACTAGTGCCTGGATACTGTTAAACACCATATATGAAACAGCACTGTACTGTCTCTCTTAAGGATCGTATGTATACCAAGGCATGCAGCAAAGGATTAAACAGACATGCAAGTAAATCTCTCCCATAAAAAAGATATTGTGTTATATTGTATATGACCTGTAGCCCAAGACACTTTTATGAACTGCTTATCCACTGCCATCCCAACCCTACTCCCCTGTCTGGTACAGCACCCATTATAAATCATCGGTGTTTCTCTCTTTCCCTTAATATCTTCTTGCTCTAGTTGCATTCTATTTTTCAGTAATCCTTAAATTAATATTAAGAAAAAGATTTTTTAAAAAAACTTTTTTTTTTGCTGGGTTTTGCCTTTAGGTTATCCTTTGTCAAGTGATTACCCTGATTTTAAGGATAGTCAGGGTAAGAGAACTGCTGCAAGAACCATCTGTCTGGACTTACTAAATGACCGAGAGGGTGTCTGTCTGGGTGATCTGCATTTAAATTGTATCATCTTATCCTCATTATCTTTTTGTGTAATTGTCTGGGGATTTTTCTGAAGGATTCCTTTAGCATAAATCACAATGTATGATTTCTGATACCTCATTTTTGTCTGTGTGGCTTAAACCAGAAATATATTAAATTTGGTCCTTAGAGTCCTCTTGGGTCATTCCTTTTTGTGTCTTTATGAATTAAATCCCTTTCTCCCTCTCCTCTTTTTTTTTTTTCNATCCATAAATTCATAATTGCAGACTAGCTTCCTTGTTTACCATTTTTCTTTCATAACGACAATGAGACATGACAGCTAGTCCCGGGGGATTATTGCACTTCTCGGCTGGTTGATGTCACTCTGCCTTTAGACCTGCGTCTTGCAGAGCAACCAAGGGACTCACTGATCTCCCGCAAATGTGCTACCTGTCATGTCTTATTGTCTTAAAACAGACCCCTCTGATTACTGAAATGGAGAAATATTTGTACATAAAGGCTTAAACTCATCTTAAAAAGACTGCTTCCTCTTCTGCAACAGATCCAAAACAGAGATGTGGTTTAAATTTAGAACATAGGAAAAACGTTTCAGTATTAAAAATTTTGTTTGTGAACCTGCATTCCTTTATTTTAGTGCTGGAAAAAAAAAAACCCCAAACTGTGACTCTCAAGTAGATTGAGGTCTTCCACTCTAACAGAAATCTTTTCATTACATGTTTGTTATGTAATTACTAGTTAAATTTGAAATACTGCTGCTCGATCAGTAATTTTTCAAGGTGAAGTAAAAACACAATTCCAGACTTTCTCAAATTTAACTTTTTTGCTCTAGAATGTGGTCAAAATTTTGTATCCTGGTAAATACAATAACTTTTTTTGGCCTTTATCTTGACATACTTTTGTACATTTATTATGATTATTAAGAAAATGCTGGTTTTGTGTTATAAATTCTTTGGACTGATCTGGGTGTCCCCAGATACTTCTCAGTTGGCTGCTATATTCTGGATTCTGGACTGAATTTTGAACTGGTGTTTGGATCTGCTCAACTCTGCCGCTTAAACTCTAATTGTCATTTTTGGACTAAAAGTGCAAGCAGAATTTTTCCCTGAAGGTTTGGTTGTGTTCATCATTCAGCCTTAAAACCGTTAAGCTTGCAAACAATTTGAACTTGATTACTCTTCTGCAGAGCTGTGTCCTCCAAACAGAATTAATGGCAAAAACTCTTTTGAATTTTTCTGGGAACAGAATCAGGCTCTTACAACCTCGTTCAATGTGCTCGTCTTTCCAAAATTGTCTCAGAATTGATTATTTCTAGAGTATTCATGATGATTCTTTAGCTTTTGGCCATCTGGCTGGTTAGTCCACCAGTATGGCTCTACCAGCGACAAGCACGCTTAGCCCCCTACCCATGAGGGTCCCAGCTATGCCAGGAGCCCTTCTGAGTGACATGGCTCAGGAGGTGCTGCCAGAGGCTTCACATGCGAGAAGGGGACCAACATTTCTCATGTACAAAGCTGGCTTCAGCTTGATGGGTGACTCGATGAACTCTCATTACTTGTCTGACTCAGAAAGAACGAGTATCCTGCTCTGGCATACTGAGATTTGTCAAGTTTCTTGTTCTGAGAATCATGAAATTGTGAGTCCTTGCATATTAATCACTCCTAATGCATTTGATCTCGGTTCTGCTTGCTGTCTCAACATCACAGTCTTGCTTGCCCTGTGTAGCTCCCATCAGGCTGGACGTGGTTGTTCGGATGATGGTGTAATTTCCTTGTCAGCCGCGTTGGCGTGTAAGGCTGTGATGGGACCCCCTGAGTTTGAGGACCCTACTGGAGCATGGTGCCCCACACCAAGCCCCGAGCACCCATCGCATCCCCCCCTGCCTCATGATGGGTTGGGTACATCAGGCAGATGCCTTCTCACAGAGCTTAGTCTGTCACTAGCTCCTGTCAGCCAAAGGGTGTTTGCAAATTCTGCATGATCCTCCCACAAGGAGCTGGTATATTCCCTCCCCCTCCAAATATTAAATGCTGGATCACCAAAATAGAAAGAAAACCCCCTAAATTTTTTTCACTGATGCAAGAAGCAGTAACTTGGACTAGTTTCCGAATATTTACTTTTATTACTAATTTAGTAATTACTAAATAATTAGTAATTAGTTAGATGACACACACCAGTCATCTTAGTTTGACACTTTACAAATTTCAGCCACTATTTTTAAGGGAAGACCACAACATTTGTCTGGAAAAGTGACATTGTGGGCCAGTCCAGCCTCATCTTTACTTACGTGAAGCTGGCTTCTAAGATGTAATTG
Organism: Arenaria interpres; assembly: GCA_013399435.1. Lineage (NCBI taxonomy): Eukaryota > Metazoa > Chordata > Aves > Charadriiformes > Scolopacidae > Arenaria > Arenaria interpres. Next base: position 6,087 of record VXAK01013548.1, read on the forward strand.
CAGAAAGACGCAAGATATCTCCATAATTACCAGTTTCATAAAGTACTTGAAAATCATGAGAGGGAGCATATTGCAAATCTCTAAAAATAAATAGTTTGTAAAGTTATCATTATTATAAAACAGATTTACTTGTGAAGACAGTATTACACATGTTAAGGGTAGTCTGTCACTTACAATGTGTAGTACCTATGTGACTTGAAAAAACAAGCCAGTAAGAGCTGTATTAATGACAAATTTTATTTCTGTTCTGTCATTTTAATGGGTGTAAAATTGTGAAAATTAGGAAAGAATGGGTAATCTTTCTTAAAATTTAATTTAATCCCAAAAGCATTTTTTTAAAAGGAAAGCCTAGTTTTATAAAACCTGAGCCTACTGGCATTTTGTAAAAACAAAGCAGAAAAATCCCCTTCGTCAAGAGGTAATCTCTCATTTTGACCACCCCACCACTTCTTGTTTTACTTTTTCTTTCATNTTGTTCAATGTTATAATTTCTAAACTGAGCCAATAATTTCAGTCTCTTTGGTTTTCTTTACAATACTTACACTGGACAATAAAATGATCTATTATCCAAAGAAGATTGCATTGTTTTCAACTATTTCTATTCACTAGTGCAAAATTTCTTACTTGTGTCAACAAACCCCCTTTTAAAATCCTCCCTAGACAGTTTCATATATTATTTATGGATTAAAATATCTCCCAACCATATTCCTAAATAGACTTCTACTTGTTTTGATTGGTTTCAGATAGGTGCACAGCAATTATGGGGGCCATATAAAACTCTTGGTAGATGTTCTATTTTAAATATAGTTCTGGCAATTGGGGAAGTTGCTTTTTTTTAAGAAAAAAAAAGAATGTATTTGTGATCATTCCAGTTAATTCCTTGTGTATTTTGTCTGGCAAGGCAGTATAAATCTAGTTATAACAGCTTTAAAGATTGGCAACTTACCTAGTAAGCAGCCTAAGGTGGGAATTGGGCCTCAAAAGTTTTCCATCTCAATTAGCTAAAATAAGCTTATCCCCCAGCCTATCTACCCAGGACCATTTATTTTCTTCTAACCTTTAATAAACCTTCATTGACTATGGGGAAAGGGAATTATGTTAAGAGAATTCAGAGTTGGACCAGTTAATATCTGTGAACAATACGATCTCTTGCTCTATTTTTCATTTGTTCCCTGCAAGGGGAAGAAAGCGAAGGAGGTTATAACCATAGTAACACTATGTCCCAAACCTCACAGTATATTAGATCATACTTTTAAAGTGCTCTATTAAAAATGATAGCCAGCCATCAGGAAAGTGTTTGTCACTTAAGTTGCACAGGTCTCTCTCACTGGAGGTGCTAATTGTGTGGTTTTGTGCTTGATGATGGACATTAGCTGCTGGTTCCTCCTGGAGATGGGGACTAATACAGTGACGGCTCTTTGACATTATCGGCCACAAACTGCTCCGGCGTTCAGCAAGCTGGGGGCCAGCATGTAGCTGTAGGACATGGTGCTGCTCTGCTGGCAGCCATGCTGAGGATCCCAGTCTTATGCCTGGCAAAACTCTGAAGACCCTGAGCAGTCCTGCTGGTGCTGGGTCACTGCAGGTACATGTTGATGGGCTTCAGCCTTTCCCTTCCCTCCTTCTCCTCCCTGACTCTGGCTGCTGGCCCTCTTCTCCTGCAGCTGGGGGATGGGAAGCCTGTCCCAAACCCCCAGATCCCTCTGCTCACCTTGCTTGCCTCCCTGCCCAAAGTTCTCCACCCACAGCCCTTGATGCAAGTTACCATCCATGGCATAACCTGTGGGATTGCTCACCGTCCCATTCCATCTATAGGCTTAGAGAAATTAAAAAAAAAAAATACAATTTAAAAAGCATACTACTGATGTTAAAGCTAGCCCAGATCATTCTAGCTATGCTAAGTAAGCAAACAATTACTCAAGCAGTTACACTAGAAGGTTGTGGGGAGAGGAAACCTCTGGCGTGTCGGGAAAGGAGTTGACAGGTGGGGATAGCAGCCAGGTTGAGGAATCAGTCGTCTTCTCGCAGAGCTCAGCTGCAGGCAGCACTGGCAGCACAGGCAGCGGGCGGCACGGTCACCGGCTAGGGAGGATGCTCTCTAGCTGCCCACTGCCACGTTCAACCCCAGCTCGCCATGCTGGGAAATTCAGCAGCTTCCAGTTTTTGGCCATTGTCTTTCAGAGATATTTAAAAAGTTGGCACCTGTGCACTCACCTCCAAAAAAACCCAACAAAAACCACAACCTTTTTACACAAAAAAACCCCACGGCAAACTGTAATGAATCCTTTCCCTCCCTCCCTTGTCTGCAGGGAATCCCACAAATCTTGCTTTTGCATTGTCTATGGGTGACTCAGCACAACTTGGGAGTCAGTTTGAGAACCTTCCAGTTGACTCTCCGTAGTGCTGTGTTCTCCAAGATATACCATACTTTAAGTGTACTGCACATTGAACTTTGTGTATGTGTGTAGTTTGAGTTAGAGACATGAAAGAAAGGTCATTTTCTGAAAGAAAAGCTGTTTCGTGGAGACCTTTTTGCATTGGTAGGCTCTGAGGTGAGCATAGTCAGTGGGCCTGAACGCAGTGAACGTTAATACTTCTGCTAAAATGTTATATGCAGATACCTCATGACGCTATTTGTGTCTGTATGTGGATCTGATATAGTGGGGGCCCATTTCTAAAATGTAATATATAATTGGTTTTGCATGCACTGGACATCTGAATCTCCTTGTCTATCTAGACACTCTAAATTATGCCAGTGACTACTCTGTGAATTTAGAAGGTCCAATAAAATTTTATTTAGTGCTATTCATGTGGGGATTAAGGCTTAACTATTATTTATGGTATTCTTTAAAAATAGCCTTAACTCGGTGGTGTTTTGAAGAAGTAAGAAAATTCTTAGGGCCCAACATCCTGCAGTGGGGAAACTATTTGGTTAAGCTGAAGAGGTCATAGTATTGACCTGTTTGTAAGAAAGCGAGCACTTGGTATTTGATCAGACTTTGAACTCAAAAATAAAATACTGGGTTGAATGTTTTATAGAATAGGCATTCCCTGGCTCTTAGGGCTGTGAATCTGATAAAGGCTTTCAAGGTTGCAACTCTGATTGTGGAAACTTTCTTGTTTTGCAAACCTAGCTGATTTACTGGGACGTAAGTTAGTATTAATATTTCTCATTATAAAGAACTGCATTTAGCTTCTGGCAGTATGCAGAAGTCATTATTATCACATGTTTCTAATTTCTGAAAATTAATGTTTTTTAGATAAACATGGAAAGAAAAAACTCTGGACACTTCATTAACAGGAAAGTAGTTGAAGTTCTGCCATAAATGCTTATGAAAAACTGTATAATACTGTTTGGCCCCATAGAATTTCCTGGGGAATTCAGATCCTTGAATAAATAATAGTAGTTTTATAATATCCTGTGACAGACAGAGCATGCTTGTTATGTAAACATGGTTACTAAAGATACTAGGACAGATGTGTTTAATACTATAAATTGATCTTACTTGAGCATAAAAGTGACTGAAGTCCTTTTGAATACTTTCTAATACACCTAATGCTTATGTCAAAAGTGCAGAATTCATCTGAAACTTTGACCTTTATTAAGGCTTTTTGTCTTGAGTATATGTTTCTGAGCTGTGTTTCAAGTTGCAAGCTGCTTGCTTTAAAAAATCAACCCATAAAAGTTTCTTAACATATAATTGAATCTCATTTCCAGTGCAGGAGAACAATAATGCTAGGTGGGCATTGCTCAAGATACTAAATGCTTGAGGTGGTACATTTCTTGTGACATCTTAAAGGAACCTGAATTCTCACATTTTTGCTGTGTGGTCCTCAGTTCTATGGAGTGTATGTGTGAAGCACATTCTGAAAGAAATTGCTGGTAGAACAGCACTTGCCGTGAGGAGCAGGAAAAATGAAGATATGACCACACAGTCAAACCTTCACCAAAATTGTTAGTGCTACTCTAGCTCTTACTAATGAGTGATTGCCTCCCCTCCTGTCAGGAGGATGGTTATGCTGCCTAAGAATCAATATAGGTCTTCATTGTCCCCTGCTCCTGCAACTTCTACAGGTTATAACTACTGGATAGTTCCTTTGTTCCGGTATTTTCGAGTTTCTCATTGCTACAGTAAGGTTTTGAGCTTGCCTGTGTTTATGTATGCACATTCTCTTGCCTAATAGCTATTATCTTTGCCAATAGCATCTGACTGGTTTTTATGATGAAAAAAAATATCTATTTCTAGTAGAAACTTCTGATTCTTATGAGCTAGAAAGAAATGGACTAAACCTTAAAAAATGTTCAGTCTCTCTCAGATTATTAATAATTAAAATTAATTTCACTGAATTTTTNTTCTCCAGACTAAAGAGTCCCAGCTCTCTCAGCCTTTCTTCATAAGGGAGATGCTCCAATCCTTGAATCATCTTCGTTGCCCTTCACTGGACTCTTTCCAGTAGTTCCCTGTCCCTCTTGAACTGGGGAGCCATGACTTCCCTCGACCTACTAGCCGTGCTCTTCCCTATGCAGCCCAGATCTATGGTGATCTATATTTTACCAGTCTTAACATGAGGCTTTCTTGTCTCAACTATTTTGTTTAGACTTTTTAATAGATTAATTGGGCAACTAATGTGCCTTGCCTAGCCACACAACTATGTGCTCTTAAGAATGGTGTGTCTGCATCTTCTGGATTAATTTAAATGTAGACATGCTACTGCCAGATGCCTTTTCAGTTGGGACGTTGTACCTACTGCATACTATTTCTTCTGTGTTGACTGCCATATTGGGGGATGGTGGCCAAGAAAAATGCATTGCTTTGGTCTTGGATAAAGTTAAAAAAGCCCCCCAAATTATTATGTTGAAACAGGTCTTTGTTTAAAAAAGAGAAAAGAACACTTTTGTTGAAACTGAAATATGTTGTGGGAACATGTCAGTTTGAATGGTACAACTATTGAAAAGCACAGTATTTTGGGGGGTTTTGTATTGAAAAGATTATTCTAGTCATCTCTGCACTAGAGAGTACCTGCAGTAAGGTAATATTGAAGATGAAACAAAGGTATTAAAATTATAGTTGAAATGTTACATTTTCAAACCTAAAACTGGCAACTTTTTCAAACCAGTTGGGAATGGTAATTTTGTAGCTAAAACTCCCATGATTTCATTTTTTTAATTTACTGTTACAAAATTTCCAAATATTGGAACTAACTGAAAAAAGAAGAAATTCTAGCTTCTGATAGTACTATTATGAGCTTTTCGATTTTCCTAAAGTTTTTCACTAACTAAGACATGACAATTGTTGAGGAAAATCTATTCAGTGATAGAAATAATTTTGCTTTCGTCTCTGAACCCAAACGTCCCACTGTGACTGAAGACTTAATTACAAGAAGTATGATAATGACGTTCTCAGGTTCTGTACAGAAGCTTATTGTAATTGGTTGATCAACTGAGAGTGCAGAAGAACCGTTTACTGTTTTTTTTCTGTATGATTCTTTTCAACTTAGTATAGGGAGGTGATTGTGAGTTTCAGATAAATTCATTTAAGATAGTTGGGTTCTGGGGTACCAAAACAGTTATGAATTTCAGTAAATCCTGTATTCCTGGTATTTAATTCTTCAGATCTTAGAAAATCACAGCAACTCACTTCTCTAAAATAGGCTTTTAGATTTTTGTGCCAGGAATATGGTGAGAACTAGGATTATTAAAATATGTGATATTTCCTTCTTTATTACTGTTGTGTCACAGGTGAGGTTTTGCTTTTAAATAAATATTCTTTGAGGAATTGTTTTTGAACATGGTTTCCTCAGAAAACAAAGCTCATGTGATGGTGCTGTCTGCATGTGTGTGCCTGCCCGTGTGCCCTACTAGCAGTAACTTTTGACTCTTGTCCAATTTCAACGTCTCTGAGTGCTCTCCTGAAAAACAAGTTCACCCTGTGCAAGATACCAAAGAATCAGTGCAGGGCACAAATCTGTCTTCTACAGAAAACCAAGTTTTACTTGTTCAGCTGCTTATGGAACCACTTGCTTCTTATGTAACATATGGGTTTAATTTGTTTCTTTTCCAAGTTGGGAAAGATTGTTCTTTTTAAACTGATTCTTGCATGACTTTGTCTTGGTCCAGACTGGATTGTTTTGATGGGAAGTTGTGAGATTACAGATTTAGTTCTCAATACAGGTGTGCAAGCCAGGAGATCTGGCCCCATTTTTATACAGACTTTGTATGATCTCTACTCCCAGTTTCTATTCCTGTGTGATCTGGTTTGAAAGTGGACACTTGTCTAATGTTAGTGACCATATCACCTGTTCTTTCGTTCTTTTGATTTCAAAGAGGTATTTATATTTTCTGTAATTTATTTCAGGATGTGTTAGTTGATATTGTGAGCATGATTCTCTGTTGTCTCCAGCATGACTGGCAAGACACTGACGTTTCCATCCTTGCAAGCCCAATTTTCCAGCAATGCCTGCCTCCAAGCTTCAGCTGAAAGTTGAACAGATGTTTACCTTCCCCTTTTTTTAATTGAGGGGAATTTAGGGAACATTTTTTCTTATCACTCACATCTGCAGGACAGCAAAGGGCTTTTTAGGTCTTGGTGTCCCCAGACACACTATCTTTGCTTCTGCTCATTTAATTTGTAATCACCTGACACAAATATTTCCACAACTTCTAGAGTTGCCAGTCACTTTCATAAGGAGATGAGTAAAGGCTTTCCGGTAAGATTTTACTATTTGACTCCGACCTTCAGGATGTGTTTCCAGGGTACTGTTGTTCAGTGGAAAGTGGGCTGGCTTGCTATTTTAAACGTGTGCTGCTTGGAGGCCAGGCTTGAACCCGGGCTGCGCTTAGCACCTTGATCTCAGGCTTGTTCTGTTTGGTTTGGTTTTGTTAATTTTCCACCACAGCTAAAATGCCAATGTTTTGTCTAGTAGGAAAAGTAGGATGAGCTTCTGCATGGAAAAGTATGTCTTATTTTGTTTATGCAGATAGGTTTTATGGATTATTTTGTCCTTTATCTGCCATCTGTTGTTGACTCCTATTCTTTCTGGAGGTTCTTCCCCTCCAACCCTCGCAAATATTTCCTTTTTTAGCAAATACATTGAGCAGTTCTTTTTTTGTGTGACCCTGAAAGGTCCAGTCTGTTGTTCAGTGTATTTGCCACTTGGATAAAAAATGTTTGAATAACAATGGCTAGAGCTTTAAAAAAATGAGTATATTGCTTTAGACACCTGACCAATACAATCTCAGTGCCTAATATCTTCTGCTGAAATGGAAAATGTTTTTGTTTTTCAAGAATCAAAGTAAGATGTCCATGGAAAAAAGTGGAAAGTGTTGTGTATTCATTAAAAAAAGGCAAGTTGCTGATTCCTGAACTCATTTCTGAGTTCCACAGAACTAAATGTAAAATAAGATCCTAATCTACCTAGCTTTGCTTATTTAACTTAGAACATCAGCTATGTATTTTGAAGGCACACATATAAATTAGAAAAAGTAAGTGCTCTGCATGGCATGAAATAATTTGAGATTTTTCTTTCCTTCTTTTTGCATTCTATCATTTAAATAGGTATATTTTTGTGTGACATAATGTTAAGCATGGGTTGACATAAGTATTTCATACTATTGCAAACAAAAAATGTAAATTTGAGAAGAAATCTGTAGTTATAAAAACTAAGCTGATCAATTCAATGTCAATTCGTTCATTCCAATTCATTGCATTAAAACACAAAACCCAAAACTTGGTTTTGATTAACATTTTCACATAGTGGCAGCTCTGACATTATCAGGAGTGGAATGTATATTAAACCTTCCTCCCTGTTACATCAAATATGACTTCTGATTCTTGTATCTGGGATCTCTTTTTTGTCATAGCTATGTCCTTTACAGTAGTGCTAGTGAAATAGTTATAACTAAGTAATGATTTTGATGAGGATGAGATACGGATATTGCAAGAAATGCTTTACAAGCTGCAGGTAACACTGTATTTCAACAGTACAGAGTCACAGCATGGCTTCAGTTACTCTTAGAACTGCTGAGTGGTCACATTGCTGGTCAAAGCATCAAAATTATCAGAGGAATAAGTTGTAACTTGGGATGGTGAAGTATTTTTTATCAAATTACAGTAAACTAACATAAAGGAGGATTGTTTAATGAAGTGGCAGGGTTATCCTCTAATACCTGTGGCAATATGTCTGACTGAATGAAAACAATTTTAGTGTTAGTCTGCTGTCTTTATTAGAAAAGAGTGGGTTTCTCTGTGGAGCTTTGCAATTGGTTTAAATTACATTATAACTGTGATGATGATGTGCTTTCTTTGAGTACTTTTAGGTCAGATGGGTATGTGCTAGAAGGATGCAGAAAGCATGGTTCTAAAGTAATGGATATTCAAGTGGTCAAATTGGCATGAAAATGTCAAATATCGGGCAAAAGTCAGGGCAAGAATTAGCTACCATCAGAGTACAAAGCTGAAGTTGGGAGGCTGGTGTTTGTTCGCTGGTTGATGGGCACCTGTGAATCCCTGTTTGGGGAGTGTGCTGGTGGGCAAGTGCCTGATGGGTTGATTGTTCCTGCGGGTGGGTACAAGATCTGCCGTGCCAAAGCAGGGTCTTATGCAGTCACAGTCATCAAATACTGGCAAAGTTTGCTAAAGGCATATAAACAGACCCGTAGAAGATCAGCCTTGCATTGATAAAGACAAGTGGAGTCAAAGAATACATGGAATCTGAATGGATGTATAATATTGCAGGAATTCCTCTTATTTTTAAGCTATGCAGTGACATTTTGAATATTCAGATGTTTAAAACTAAAAGTCCATAGAGTCTTATTGCTCTAACAGATGAGCACAGACAACTTCCTATGACTAGACTTTCAAATTGGCAAAATAATGTGCCAACTTTCATTTGTTGGCACATTATTTTTTCAACTTGCTAGGTCAGCGTCTGCAATCACTGAGGACTGTTTGAGGAAACTTTCTATTGTTTACAAGAAGGAAGGTATGTAAACACGAACGGCTAACCTGGGCCTTCCATTGGTTGGTTTATATCCCTTGAGACCTTCCTGTGAACTCCATGTGGTAGGAACTTCTGCTGAAGTAGGGCATGAGTGAAATCTTAGATTAATACTTTTTGGATCCTCTGCTGAGTGACTGACAGAAAAAGGCAAACAATGACAAAAAGAGGAAAGTAAAAAAAATTATTTCACAAACTACCATTTTCTTTTGTCCATGTGTCTTCAATCAGGTACAGACAAGCTTAAACATAATTTATTTCCCCTCAAATTCACTCTTTTACTGAGGCAGGCAGAGGCAAGCAGAATTACTGAGTTGATGGACTCTTAAAATGTCTTTGATGCAAGATACCTTCTCCTTACTGAAAGAGTTTAATTTAAACAAATTAATTCCATTCACAAATGGAAAAAATCAAGCAATGATTTAAAAAAGCAGGATCCTCCTCCTCTCCCTCAGAAAATCATTAAACAGTTCAGGCAGGTGAAATCAGTGGTGATTGTCCAAAGGTCAAGACCAAAGAGGTGCTATGGTCGCCTTTTTTGTTCACTTTTCCTGTGAAAACAGAGGCAATTTGCTTAAAGCAACAAAAGAATTTACACTGATTCTTTCAGGTAGCTGTGGCAGATGTATTGCAGGAAAGTGTAGAAATCAGAGGCATAGAAAAGATCACAAGCATCTGACCGTGCTTCGGAGGTAGTGGAAATATTCAGATGGCAGACATGTGGCACAGAGAGACCAGGAAGAGAAGAATAAGTTTCTTC
>VXAK01013549.1:1508-12492 GCA_013399435.1 Arenaria interpres
CCTGGACACGTTCCTGTGCAACCTGCTCTGGGTGGACCTGCTCTGGCAGGGGGTTGGACTAGATGATCTCCAGAGGTCCCTTCCAACCCCATAGCATTCTGTGATTTATTAAGTTTGTGAGAAGCGTATTAAGACTTTTTCCCAATAGATGGCAGATGTATGAATATTTTGTAATCATGTGTCTTCATCTGGCCTCCTGTCGCTTTGTGCCAAGCGTTACGTAGTGGGACACGGAGCGAGAGGAGCTGCTGCTTGGAGATCCTGCTGCTGGGCGTACAGCCTACCTGGACGCACAGAACTCGCAAGTTTCTGCAGAACTTCCTCACGTGTGCTGGTGTGGAGTCACCGACCACACACCCACCAGCATCTCTACGCAGGCACACGGAGAAGCATTCCTGAGCCCGGGGACTCCATCCTCTCAGCCACACTACACACGTACCTGAGGAGAAACAGCATTTCTGTTCCAGGTACACGCATCCCCTAGAGCCAAGCCAAGATCTGGGTGCTTCGTTAGTATCTTGAATCCCAGGCCGTGTACAGGCTGCAGACGATACGGGAATAGAGCTCCCAGTTTCTCCAACCACCGCAAAAAGGAAGCAACAATCAGTATATTAATAACTGGTTTTGAGCAGAATGTAAAAAAATCACCTCCACCAGCTCCTCAAACTCACAGAAAGCAAATACATCGAGAAGTGAAGTGCATTAGAAGAAATTCATGGACCTATGAAGAGTTCCGATTGTGCTTCCTTCATCCCAGTGACCCCAGAGACACCGGGGGTAGCATTTGCCTGACGTGTTCGAGATTTCTCAGAACCCCTGCCACGTATTTTGAAAAGACTCGGTCTCTTCTCCAGGAGGAAGTCAAAGAAATGGAAAAATGTCCTAAAATCTAGCCTTCCAATTAAAATTATCTTTTCAAATAGTAACAGAATTCCTTTTACATTTTCTTTGTAACTTTTTTTTTTAAAAAAAAAAACAAGCTTGAAAGGTAATAAATGCATGAAAATTGCACCCAACGTGCTGGATAAATCTGTTTTAGAAATAGCTGACGGGCTTGCTGTGGTACCTGAGCATACTCCATGCACAGGGGACTCTGAGGACGTGCTAACGTGACCCACTCAGCCTGCACGAAACCCGCAGGACTGAAATACACATTGGTCATCTGACGAGTAGCTTTACTCATGTCACCCACCTCTCCCCTTAACCTCTAGCTATCGCAATGATCTTTATCTATATCTAAATAAACACACGTACACATTCCAGTCGGATGGAGGCCGCGGCACTAAGAAGAGCGTCTCGGGGACGTGAGGATGGAGACACCATCCTTACTGACACATCCTCCCACTGCGTCAGGGGGAAAATGTAAGCTTTTCTTAGACTTGACTTCAGTACTGAACCAAAAGAAAACCCCCAAAAATTCCAAACCAGAACACAAAGAAAAATAAGTTCTCAAGAAAAACCAACGCCTGTTCCTAAACCAGATTGCGTTCCTTGAGTCAGAGATCAATCCTCCCATCATTAAAGCGTCACTCAGAATGAAGAACAGAGTAATTGCTTCGACGTTCTACTTCAAAACCCCTTTCCTAAAACACTACATAGCGATAAATTACATGCAAAATATATACAGGCATAGATATTCAACTCCTTTTTTAAATGTTAATTTTGCTCATTTCTGTAATGACCTTCCGTATGATTTTCTTGATGTGAATCTGGAACAGAAGAAACTCTAAATAAGGCCAGAAGTGACCAGTAAGACGGAGGGAACAAAGGCAGTTCTTACCAGATCGTCCAGGCAAGTACACAGTGGAAGAAGGGACACCACCTTTAAGGTGGCAGCAACTCCCTACGCAGCTACTTTCAGCATTAAGCATCCGATTCACACTCTCTTTAAATAATTTTATGTCTTTTTTGTTTTTTTTCTCCCCAATTCCTGCACACCAGGGTAGAAAGGGCAGACGGCAGCGCACAGGGACTGGAAGCATCGAACTGGAACACTGAGAGAGCACGCTTGGAAATATTAAACAAGTGATAAAAAAGCCAAAAAGTAATTTATGAAAAAAATTAACAAGAGTAATTTCTGCTGGTTTAGATCTCTTACACAACTTCAAGGCACTTACATTTATTAATAAAGCTTTGCAATTACCCCCACTGGAATTCTGTACTCATGCCCTGCATTCACTGACGCTTTGGGAGATTCTGAAAGAGATCGGCTCCAGTAAAGACTTGAAGTAGTAAAAAAAGTCTTCCCAACTTTCAACTTGTGTCTTTCACGCTGAGTAAGACAGTGGGGCAGGCTGGCTACTCTGGAAGAAAAACCAAACAACTTCCCCGAGTCAATCAGAAATCTTTGGCTGTGGTGGCGGTGCTCTGTTCTTCTTGTTGTTGTTGTATTTGGGATTTTTTTAAGGAAAACTTACAAGTATCCATCTTCGGCTTCCTATCAGCTGAAATACACAACGCGGCTCGTTTTAGGCTAAAAATAAATTATGACAGAGTAGCCAAAAAATACATTATATGCTTTCCCAGTCCTATTTCTTTGTGATTATATAGGTTCCTCGGTACGATTTCAGCAGAAGAAATTTTAGGCAAACATGTATTTTTTGCATTAATAAAGGAGCAGCAGCAGAACAGGAAAGGAAGGGCCCAAATCTCCACAAAGCGCCAGTACTCTGTAACGGACTGCCTTCTTTACAATGGAATATCCAGTTATTTATAATGTGCTTTCTTAGAATGTACCATAATCTATGGTTAAAGAAAATTATTCTATCCAAATGCAGCTACATCGTGCTAATTGGCTGCTTAGCAATTAATTAAACCTCAAATCTGGGGTCAGAGCCTTTTACCAGCTGTGATAAAGCAGGACCTTTAAAAAAAAGAAAACCCAAACCGCCGCCTTAGTTTGATTTTTCGTATTTACATACACAGAAGTTTTTGCATTGAAATCTTGAAAACCATCTGTGCACAGAATACAGCAATTAAAGTTTCCATGAATAAAATCTTAAATTTCCAAGTTTATTTGAAAATCGTTACATTAAATAAAGCAGCATTAATATCCAACAAATGGGGATGAGGATGAAGAGGAAAATAATGACCACATAATATTTGCATTCTGCCCTTCCCAGATCTCTTTTATGCTCGTTGAGCCTTTGGTCTCAGTGTAACCCGAAAAACCTCCAAATTCTGAGTTTATTTCACTTGACTGAAATAATTCCAGTAGGGCCTGCGCTGGTGAGCTGCAAGAACTTCTCTTCTCCTCGGGCACAGACGGTCCCTCTGTGTACTTCACGCATAACTCCATATTCTGTTTCTGGGCTTCTCTTTTATTTTTTCCCAAGTAGAGCTTCACTTTCCTGTGCAGCTTTCCAGACGGTGAGCTGTGTGCAGCGCTGGCAGCCAATTCATTAAGTTCTTTGTTTACAGCAGCATCAGACGCCTCAGCCTCCAGAACAGCATCGTGCTGCATCTGCTGATGCTTATCACATAAATCATCGTGTTTCTTGACAAACGTAGGATTGGCATCGGTTTTTTTCAAACACTTTGCTGGTAGAACCACTGCATTATTTAATTTTCGTTTTGGCTGTGATAGGTTTTTGTCTTTTTCACCAAAATCTGTAATTTGTGTATGAGAATATAAAGTACACATGCCTTCCTGAAAACACTGTATATTCTTTTTATTTACTTCCGCTTCCAGTATTTCTTTACTGAATGGCTCATACGCTTGAGACAAGTTCTCGGCGGATGCTTTGACATCTTTCTGAGGGGGTGGTTGTATGAAATTTGATGACACAACGGTCTCGCTTAAGTTTGCGGCGCAGGAGCAATCAGTTTTAGTATTTTCATCATTATTTCTGAATTTACTTCTTAGTTCTGAAGGTTGTGACAGGTGACAACAAAGAACTGAACAGGCAGATCCAGAAACAGGGGCTGGCACACAATTGGGCTGTATTTCTGCAGGCTGCCGATCCAGCCTCAGCGCCCGCATTCCCGGATCCTTCCACAAATAACTTTTCAGCGAAACGCGTTGCTTTTTCAATCGTTCTTTCAGCTCATCCGGTCTAGTTATCTTCCCAATCACAGGAGAAAAATATCCTGTACTACATTTTGTCCTGGAATGAAATTGTTCAAAATTATTAACAAACACTTGAAAGAAATATGGGTAACGTAACTCCTTATGCAACTTATTCTAGAAAAGCAACTGAACTGACAAAGAAAGTTTTGGTTTTTACGTATAAAGGAAGGCTATTTAGGGTAGCAACACACTATTTCTACCAGAACAAGAATGCCTTATTTGAATTTGATGTTTTCCTTTTGATTCCTACAGCTCATAAATTTTTTTAAAAATACACGAAGCAGTCTAGTATTTCAGTAAATCTCAATTAACAGTGGTATTAAGAACAAAAGAAGCCAATGAATATAACATAATGACTATAAATACTTACAAATATTCTGTGATCTATACGCTCAAAAGTAGCATAATTAGATGTGCTTTTCTTGACATGGTATTTCAAACCTAACCACTCAGTATTTTTAAACCACAAAAGGAAAAAAGGCTTGCCTTCATCAGGATATCAGTTGTTTGACTCTATTTGTATTTCCTTTGATTTCACTAAGAATATCTTTATTTATTCAATACTTCTTTTTTAAAAAAGACATTAGAAAGTTATTCCTTATCTCCTGACTCATTTGCTAAAAAATCAGAGCAATCTTGAATTGCAGTACTGTTCCAAGTAATGAAGACACTGATGCCTACGGTCCAAGACATGAAACAAGTCCTTCTCTCCCATTTAAGCTTTTGGGCGATGAACAAGAAAGGAAAATCTGCTTTCTTTGGCCAGCACAGGCAGGACAGAAGCAAAGAGGCTTAGAGTACAGACAGGAAGATCTAGATTAGAGTAGGAAAAGTTTTTCCACTAGTAAGGACATCAGATTAACCCAGGACAGTATCATTTGCTGTTTTTAGGCTACTATCAGAAAGTTTTTAGAGCATGTTGTCCAGGCAGCGCTGTCCTTCTGTCAGCAATTTTTCAGTAGACACCGCTTTTCTGAAGCTGAAGGACAGGTAGGACAACTTTTGGCAATTCCTTTCAGTCTCATTTTCCTGTGATGCCAACTGCACTTTTATGTATTTATTTTTTCCTAATTTAGGTCTCATAAAGCTGATTTGCCAAGTAAAACTTCATTGCAAATTTCAGTGATTTATTTCAGACTGAAAAACATGATTCCGTACCAGATCCAGAATTTCAAAACTAAGTATCTTTCTATTCAATGTCTTAGCTCAGAGACTTTCAAATTTAGGTAAAAAAGTAACTTACCTTTTTATTTTTTTCGCATCATCTTTGTATTCAACAAACTCATAAACAAACTTTGAAATTATGTCATCAACAACTCGATACTGGGTGCTTTGTGCAAAATTTCGGTGCTGTTCACTTTCAAGATGCTGGAATTAAAGAAAAAGCATGAAACAAATTTAATGCTACAGCCATGAATATACAAGTCAACAGTATGATATTTAGTTACTGCTCCATATCATTAATTTATTGCCAATGTCACTGAGACATGAGCTATTAGTGTCTTCAGCTACCACAGAGGCAGCAATCAAGAATTAAAACCTACAAGGGAAAAAAATATCCACTTGCTGCTTTTTAGGACATGTATTGAGAAATCTTTTAAGGCAAAAAATACATTAAGCTAGCAAGGAGAAACCACTGTTGATACCACACTTAAGAGATACGACTGTATCAAGGCATACACTTGGCACTTCACGTACTGTTTGCAGATCTTCATATTTCTTCCCACAACATTCACAATATCCTCTCTTTTTCTTGTCCTTCTGAGGGAGCTGAACAGGAGTTCCGCAGTCCTTGTCACTATTTATTTTGTTTCTGTTAACAGAAAAGTTGTATTAATGAGTCTCCAATATGAAGCTGAGCTCTATACTTGCCTCTCACAGTATGTTTGTTCTTATTCCCCTAACCGAAAAAAAAACAACCCACCTCTCTATTTCCCCTCAAACTATTCACATAATGTTAGTCAATGCTCAGGAAAAACAAAGAGAAAAAATATGCATTAGTTAAAAAAAAAAAAGATTTACTGCAACAAGACAGGCAGACCCAGTGGAACCATATGTAAGCATAAAGCATCCAGGTTAGTACAGATGTACTACTGTCACTGACTCAAAATAAACAATGCAAAAATCACTACGCAAAAAACTCTCCCTTGACCAATCAAAGGATACACTGAAATCTCTGCACAGAGCTGGTAGAAGGTCTGATAAAATCAAAACTAGGAAACAAGAAAAAAGTCTTCTAACAACTCACTGACTGCCAGTATTTCTGATGCCAAGAAAACAGGCAGCAAAACCACTTGGTCTAACGGATGAACTCTCATTCTTTGGTAAAAAGTGAGAATATAAGTGAGGAATAATTCTATTTGTTGGTTATATGTATCTTTTGAATATGCTGACCAAACACAGTTTGTCCTGTTTTTCTAGGTAGAGGCTACGTGGAAATGCGAGAGACAATGAACCTCAATTCCTCCTGGAGACTAGTCTAAGCAGCAGCTTTCAATAGCTGCCTCCATGACCTTCAGAGTCCTTACCTGGGGAGAGCTAGTTTGCTGCAATTTGTATTAACCCCCCTAAGGACGATACGCTAACGATGAAGCAAAACCGTCCATCTCTACGTCCCATTTCCTTCAGAGTAAATAGTGCCATCTCCCTGTCTAGCCAAAATCTTTCCGACAGACTTTACCAAGTATCTCCACAGATGCGTGCTCGGGCCTTTACATCAATAAACCTGTCCCGAAAAAAATCTCTTAACTTACAAAGCATAGGAATGTGTTGCTCAGTTCAATACACGTACACTAGTCCAAATCGGAAAATTCTGCCCAGCGTTTGCTGGGTCCCGCGGGAGCGGCTCCACCTACCCGTCTGCTTTTACTCTTACACTCGCCTTTTCATCTCCCCTCTTCAGAACGTGTAAAAATCACAATAAACCAGTAAAGCAGGATATTAGCAAAGGCATTTATCATCTGAAGACTGAATAATGTTTGCTGGTTTTGCCTGATGCAGAAGCAAGTAGAACCGACAACTCAGTTTCAACAAGTTTTTTTCCCCAAATAAAAGTCAGAACAAGCAAACACTCCCCGTTCTCTTTCCTGGAACTGACATTCCTCACGTTTACCTGCTGAGTATGAAATAATCTCCTAAGTATCTCTTTGGCATGTGCCAATCTGAAACATTAAATAGGAATATTCATTCAAACATAACTCCTGAAATTTTTAATGTATATATATAAAGGAATATAATATATGAAAAGTATATTGCCTTCCCCCCCCCAACCTTTTTTATAATGCTTTAAAAAGAACAGGCCTTTCTAGGCCCCTCTGAAGAGACAGCATTAGAAATTGTCTTATTGTTGCAAGAGTTCCTGCTGTATTATAGTTCCTTTGCTTTTTCATACTGCTTACATTCATTGCGATTAAAAAAATAAAATTAATCTCGGCAACCTCAGCTGAAAACATCCAACAGTGAAGAAGCTATTTTATGAAAAAAACAAGTATCAAACCTCAGTAAGTCTTAGACCCCAAGGACTGAAAAGCAGCAAAAGTTACTAGATACTGGAAGTTCCACATATAGCAAAGCTACCTTTCACCTAAATATCTTTTATCAATTTTAGAAGTCAATGAATCATTAATATTCCAGATATGCTAGGTAGAAGAAATTCAAAACAATAGTTTGATTCATCAAAAAAACAGGTAATTAAGACTCCTAGGTAGTTTCAGACCATAAAATTGATTTACTAAAAGCCCTAGTTACACCTGGAATGCTCCAATAGAGCCTAAATGCCAAAACAGATCATATAAACACGTGCTGCAGGACCAACTGCAATTCTGCTGGGCAGCTGGCATCCACTTCTCATCTCTGGGGAGTTGAAGCAGTATTTGCAGAGGCTAATTTCTATGAATTAGACTTTATCAACAGCGTGCTCTCTTTATCAACAAGGATTTTTGCACCGTGACCGAATATAACTGTTCTAAAAACTTAACTGCCTACTTTCGCATTATACTGACAAATATCAAAAGAAGTCTGAAGCAATCCACTTCCTAGAAAATACTTACTGGGTGGCATCCAAGATGAGGACAAAGAAGAAACCAGTGGCAGAAAGGAAAAAATAAATCTTATGCTGACCCACAGTGATAGAAGGAGGCCACATTTTTTCATGTATGCATCTGTGTCCAAAAAAAGGACTAAAGACAGGAGAAAGAGGGTACAGACAGATTGACAGACACCAACAGTTACAGTGCAGCAAATACATCAGCTGAGACATGAAATATTAAGTATCACAGAAAATTAGAAACAGATCACTTCTTTTAGAAAAAAATTACTTTAGAATTATTTTAGAGAACCACCCTCTCCTCTATCCACACCTCAGGAACAAGTTTTCAACAAACCTTTGCTTAGACTGAGTTTGCTTTTGACCGGAAGGATGCTTCTTCTCCACCTCAAATGGACTATACGGTTTTGGGACACAGTAGTTCAGGACTGGAAAGCTGGGTAGCTGCAGATAGAAGGGTCGGTAGTGGCTGTATTAGACAAAACAAGTGCATTAAGACCACAAGAAGTGGAAAGAGGAGTTTATAGCACAAACTACAATCAGGTCAAACATCTTGAAACAAGTGTTTCTCTTTTACATATAACGTAGACAGAACGCTAACCAGATAAATTCCTTCCTTCCCTCATTCCTTCCTTTATATAAACTTGGTACTTTCTCAAGATAGATTTGCCTTGATTTTCCACAGCAGCTTTACACATTCCCTGGGGTATGACCTTCATGCCTATTTATTGTTGAGAGCTGGGTAACCAATAAAAAAAAAGAACAATTTGGACAATGGTGCACCCGTGTTCCCGAGAAATAGATGGAGCAGTTCCCAACATCCAATGCATTACATTTTTTTTCCACTATGTTACTATTTTCTTCCTTTTTGACAAATTTTAATCGCATCACCATTCAAAATATAAACCTCGACCTTTTCATTTTCCAGAAAGATAGTCCATAGAATGGTTTGGGGTGGAAGGGACTTAAAGATCATCCAGTTCCATCCCCCCTGCCCTGGGCAGGGACACCTCCCCCCAGACCAGGTTGCTCCAAGCCCCATCCAGCCTGGCCTTGAACCCCTCCAGGGATGGGGCAGCCACAGCTTCTCTGGGCAACCTGTTCCAGTGCCTCACCACCCTCACAGCAAAGAATTTCTTCCTGAGATCTATTCTAAATCTCTCCTCTTTCAGTTTAAACTCATTCCCCCTTGTCCTGTTGATACACTTCCTGACAAAGAGTCCCTCCCCAGCTCTCCTGTAGCCCCCCTTTAGGAACTGGAAGGCTGCTATAAGGTCTCCCTGGAGCCTTCTCTTCTCCAGGCTGAACAACCCCAACTCTCTCAGCCTTGTTTTCACAGCAGAGGGGCTCCAGCCTCTGATCATCCTTGTGGCCCTCCTCTGGACCTGTTCCAACAGGTCCATGTAATTTCTGTGTTGAGGACTCCAAAGCTGGACACAGTACTCCAGGTGAGGTCTCACCAGAGCAGAGGGGCAGAATCCCTCAACCTGCTGGCCAGGCTTCTTTTGATGCAGCCGAGCATGGGGTTGGCTTTCTGGGCCACCAGCACACATTGCCGGCTCATGTTGAGTTTCTCGTTCACCAACACCCCCAAGTCCTTCTCCTCAGGGCTGCTCTCCAACCATTTTCCACCCAACATGCATTTATGCCTGGGATTGCCATGTCCCAGGTGCAGGACCCCACACTTGGCCTGGTTAAACTTCATGTGAGGTTCACACAGGCCCACTTCTCAAGCCTGTTCAGGTCCCTCTCGATGGCATCCCTTCCCATCAGCATGTCAACTGTGCCATGCAGCTTGGTGTCATCGACAAACTTGCTGAGGGTGCACTCAATCCCACTGTCCATGTCTCCAACAAAGACGTTCAACAGCACTGGTCCCAGTACTGACCCCTGAGGAACAGCACTCATCACTGGCTTCCACTTGGATATTGAGCCATTGACCACAACCCTTTGAGTAGTTCTCAACAAAAAGTTGTTAAGAACCTCAGCCTTCTCCTTGCCTGTTGTTACTGGTTTGCCAGTCTTGCTCAGCATTGGGGGCATGCTTTCTTTAACCTTCCTTTTCTGCTTGACATACCTTTAGAAGCCCTTGTTATTCTTAGCATCCCTTGCTGGGTTCAGCTCCACCTGTGCCTTGGCCTTCCTGACCCGGTCCCTACATAACCAGGCAGCCTCCCTATACTCTTCCCAGGATACCTGATCCTGCTTGAACTGCCTATGCAGTTCCTTCTTGACTTACAGTTTAACCAGCAGGTCCTGACTCAGACATGCTGGCCTCTTCCCTTTCTTTCTTGATTTCTTACACCTGGGGATCGAGAGCTCTTGTGCTGTGGAAAGTGTCCTTAAAGATCTGCCAGCTCTGTTCTGCCCCATTGTCCCTTGGACCATTTCCCAGGCGGTCCTTTTGACTAACTCCTTGAAGAGCCGGAAGCTTGCTTTCCTAAAATTCCTTGTCTGCCGTGTATCCTTGAAGACTCTGAGCTCCACCAGGGCATGATCGCTGCAGCCCAGGCTGTCTCCAATCTTGACATCCCTGATGAGCTCACTTGCGCTGGTGACTATCAGGTCCAGTACCGCATCCCTACAGGTAGAGCTGTCTATTTCCTGTCTTAGGAAGTTATCGTCGATGCACTCCAGGAACCTCCTGGGTTGTTTACAGCTCACTATGTGACTTTTCCAGCAGACGTCAGGGGTGGTTGAAATCTCCCAGCAGGATGAGAGCCTTTGAGCATGATGCCTGCTGTAGCTGGAGTAAGAAGGCTTCATCAGTAGGCTGCCCTTGATCAGGTAGCCTGGAGTACACACCAACCACAAGGTTCCCCTTGTTACCTCCGTCTCTANACCTCCGTCTCTAATTCCTACCCGTAAGC
>VXAK01013550.1:12387-66425 GCA_013399435.1 Arenaria interpres
GGGGAAGAGAAGAGAGCTCCAGAAAAACAACCTCCTTTGCCCAAAATAGCTCGCAAAATGGTTGCTGGTGCGGTGGTGGGGAGCACGGCTGACCCACCAGCAGCCACCCCCAGTGCCCCAGTTCATCACCGACAGGTCTCCGTGGCGCAGGCTGTAATTATCTTGCATTTCCAGCCTGAGCGCGGGGCGTTCGCCTGTAATTAGCTCTTGGGATTTAGGAGCGCGTATGATCCGGGGTTATCGTGAGCCACCAGAGCCGTGCTGGGATTTAAAGGGACGATGCGGCAGCTTGCGTATCTACCCTGCTGCTGCCGTCGTCCCACGCGTTCAATAGAAAGATGGGTCCCTCCCCAAAGCCCCTGCATGACCTTCCCCTGCCATGGATGCTTTTTTGGGCAGGAGCGATGTGGTTCCAAGCAAATATTTCCGCTGGGACTTCTTGGTCCTTGCTGACACCTGGGTTTTGGTGCCACCCCAGCTCGGGGCTCTCGGTAAATGCTACAGGCAGTCCTTATGGCTCTGTGCTGCCCGCTGCTTTCCCTGGCAAGCCGTCGTTCCCCATGTACAAGCTCCCCCAGCCCCACCACTGCCACCACCAGCTCTGCTCCTCACCCTGGGGGTCCCAGGCAGGGGTCCCGGTGTGCCCGATGCCAGCCCGGACACGTACTCACGGGTTTTAGGGAAGCCAAGGCAGGGCAACCCGCCAGCCCAGGTCCATCTGTGCCGCTCTGAGCTCCCTGTGGTGTCTCCTCCTGCCCTCGCCTGCGACACTCCGGTGGGCAGAAATAGCCCCAAAACACGTGCTGCCTTCCGGGAAGGGATGCCAGGGGCTGAGCAACCCCAGCACCCCGGGCACGGGCCTCCCTCGGGGGGGCGTCCCGCTAGCGGCGGTGGCACTCCGGGGTCCAACCTGGCACAGTGTCAGGGCACAGTCCGGTAACAGCTCCGGCGAGGAGCATCTCCGGTTATCCGCCAAGATAACAAATTCTGCCTTGGAGTTTCTCACCTGGCAACAGTCACCAAGGAAACCCGGATGGCGGTTGCAGGTCCCCGCTGGCACCGCTTCGNCCCCCCCGGCGGGTCGGGGGGGGGGGGGGGGGGTCCCCACAGGCTGGCAGAGGGTCTGGGGCCGTACCCCAGCCCGGCCGGCCGCCTGGGCAAAGGGCCAGCAGCCCGTCCGTAAGCTGAGCCCCGGCTCGGCAAAACGCCCATGGCTCCGGGCTTGCCCCTCACGCCGCCTCGCCAGAGCCGAGTGTGGGTTTCGCCAGATTCGGGGTGAAATTTCACCCGTTTTGAGGTTTTCCCAGCAGTTGAGCCCTGCCTGTGTGCATTGGGAGGGGTGACCTGGAGCTGCCACAGGCAGCCCGGGGGGGGCGTTCCCCAGTCCATTTTCGACACGAAAGCAGCTCAGAGACCTCTAGAAACCCATTGGTGCCGGAGGGAGACCGGCTCTCACAGTCCCTCCAGGGCCACATGGCACTTCCCTATCTATGGCACTTGTGGTCACGTCTCTTCCCGTCCCCTGCCCGTGCCACCCCTCGGCACGGAGACGGGCGCTGACACTGCCAGCAGGTCATTTCAGCCCTGGTACGGCTAATTCTCCAAAAGGCTTCCCAGCCCCGTGCCGCCTGCGAACCCGGGGCTGCCCATGGTCCCGGCAGGCTACCAGCGACTGGGGAAGGCCATCGGGCTGTGTCCCTGGGGCAGGCTAAGGCAGCTGGGGGGCAGACACCACCAGGGGCGTGGGGCTGAACAGTCGACCCAAATATCGTTGCAGGTGGCTGCGATATCGGGACGGAAACTTTCTCCATCAATCATTAACCACAGCGTGGCTCTGGGGCAGCTCCCTCACCCGTGGGTGGGTGCCAAGCTTCCCAGCAGCGTGTGGGGCTGGAGCGAGGGGCCATGCCCGGCATGGGCTCACACCCCCAGGGCCACCCCAGACGTGTGGGACAACTGTCATCATCTGGGCATCCTGGGCTTGCACCCCCAGGGCCACCCCAGAGGTGTGGGACCCCTGGTAGCATCTGGGCATCCTGGGCTCTCACCCCAGGGCCACTCCAGGGGTGTGGGACCCCTGGTAGCATCTGGGCGTCCTGGGCTCTCACCCCCAGGGGTGTGTGACATCCCACAGCATCTCAGCGTCCTCAGCTCGTGGCTGGGTCAAGGAAGTGCTGTTGGCACTGGGTGGTTTAGGATGGACCGATGTGAGCCAGCGAGATCACCGGTTGCTTCCCAGCATGGCTTTTGGAGGGTCTCATGTCCTCGCCCCTCTGGACCCCACACTCCCCACCCAAAGCTCAGATGTCCTTGTGTGGCCTCTTCTCCTCCACACACACATGCTAGGGAGGGCAGCCCTGGCCGGGACAAGCAGCAGGAAACCTGAGGAATTTAGATATTAGGAAGAAATTTTTCACTCTGAGGGTGGGGAGAGCCTGGCCCAGGTTGCCCAGAGAAGCTGTGGCTGCCCCATCCCTGGAGGGGTTCAAGGCCTGGCTGGATGGGGCTTGGAGCAACCTGGTCTGGTGGGAGGTGTCCCTGCCCAGGGCAGGGGGTGGGACTGGATGGTCTTTAAGGTCCCTTCCAGCCCAGATCATTCTATGATTCTATGATAAGTGCTTTGGGGCTGCAGATCGAGGAGTCGAGGCTTTTTTGGCTCCTCTCCCTTCCCCTGTGTCCGAGGATCCCCACGGTTCCCCTGCTCCCATCCAGGCACCTGCTCGGGCTGGTTGGTATTTCTATTCCGAGTGGCACAGGACCTGCTGCCGCTCAGGTGGAGCCTCGGGGGACACAAAATAGAAGCAAGTGAGTGGTGATGTCCCCCAGCCCGGGTCAGAGGGGACCCCTGGGTGGGCAGCGGAGCCGTGCACACCCTGCGGGGGCTGCCGAGACACATCCACGCGGGGATTAGGCAGCGAGGAGCCCGGGAGGCCGCTCGTTAGAGGCCACACTAATTCGGCCGGAAACCCCAAGTGGGCTGTCAGGCGATGTCCCCGCCACCAGGGTGGCCACGAGCCACCTAATGAAGCCACGAGGCGCGAGGCTGCCCGGGTGGGTAACGCAGTGCCGTGCCCCGCCGTCCGGCAGCCCCACGTCCCTCCACGTCCCAGCGGCCACCGGCCTGGCCCGACCCGCCGGGATTAAAGGAGGTTGCGAGGAGTAAGTAATGTAAATCCAGATTAGATTTAAGCGGCTGCCACGCAGAGGGGATGCGAGCAGGGGCTGGGCGGCGGGGACAAGGAGGTGACAAGCTGAGTGGTCCTCCTGCCGGGCAAGGAGGGGCTGCCGGGGCAGGGTCCATGCTCCTGGAGGGGGGCTAGGGTTTGTCCCCAGGCTGGAGGCAGCAGTGCTGGGAGGTGGGATGGGGCACCCTGGGGGGAGATGCCACCGGGCAGGAGGACGGAGCGCGGGGACACACGGGGCTGCTGGCTTTGCAGGTGCCGAAGGGAGGTCATCCCTCCGCGCGGGGCTGCCCGGCATGTTCCACCTCTTCTCCCACTGCTGGTCGTGGCTGCAGGCCATCCAGGAGCCCATCAGGTAGGACCTTGCGCCTCGGGGCTCCCCAGGGGTGGGAAGGAGGGGGCACAACGTTTACTGGTGAAGGCACAGGGTGCGGTAACACTGCGAGAGCGATGGCCATGGCAGGAACTATCCCCAAAAGGCAGAGCAACGTGTCCCCACGGCCCCTCCAGCAGCCAGGAGGCGGGCAGGGAGGGGAGCGGGGAGGGTAGGGGTGCCCACACGGGAATTCCCAGTGGGATTCCCCCCGTGCAGAGCCAGCATCTTCCCCAGGAAAGCCGGGGAGGGTGAACCCAAAGGCCTGCTGCGCTTGCACGTGTTGGGAGACCCGGGTTAATTCCCCCCGGGGACGGTGCTGCACCAACCCGGGCAGGCGCTGCGGGAGGCGAAGGGGTTTTATGGTCCTCTCCCACCGGCGAGGACACGTTGCCCTACCGCAGGAGGTGGAGCTGCGCCACCCACGCAGCCCGGGCTGGATGTTTAAGGAAGAAAACAACGCGGCGAGTGATTACCGTGGCTTCTCAACCTCAGGGAAAAGGTTCTGCGCGTGTCTCCGGCGGAGCACGTCGCTGGAGACCCGATAGGAGTGGTTAGCAACAGGAAAAACCTCCTGAGCCCAGGCAGGAGCTCGTAAAATGTCCTCGCTGCCTCTCCCTAGCTGTGTATACCAGTAACTCATCCACAAGGAAGGACACCAAGAGCAATCACTGTTTGCATATAAGGAACAACCTCTTTGGCCCGTGCGTTATCATTGCTTAACCCCATATGATGTGAAAATAAATCCTTGCTGTGGGAACCAGTGTGGCTGTACCACAGCGGTGGGGTGGCTCCAGGTGCCTGTGCCTGCCCTCATCCCCTCCGTGGGCACTGGGGACCATCCCTGCCCTCGTCCCCATCTCAGCCAGAGCCTCTGTCACTGTCCCGCCCCTCTTCCTGGCCAAAGCGTGTCCGCCGTGCTCAGAGCCCCTTGCCTGGGAGCCCAAGGGCTAGCAGGGGTCACCGCTCCCCAGGGGTGACCAACAGGGACACTGTTGTCGCTCCCCAGAAAGGTGACCCTCCTCGTCGTGGGGCTGGACAACGCGGGAAAAACCTCCGTCGTCATGGACATAGAGAGAGGTGAGGAGCAGCGTGGCCCAGGAGATGGCCTTGGCTGGGGGACAGCAGCTTTACGCTCCTTGGCAACCAAGTCCCTGAGCCTTGAAGGACCGAGACCCTCGAGATAGAGCTGCCGGGCTGGGGGAAATGTGCCGGGGGGGTCACTGGGCAGCCCTGGGAGCAAGGATGTGACTGAGGGAGGGAGGAGGAGGAGGGACATGCCGGAGGGATGCTCCAGGGCTTGCCGTGCCAGCTCTCTGCCCCTCTCCCCACACGCAGCGCTGGCCGGTGAGGTGCTGCCTGCACCGCAGCCCGGCCAGACCCTCCTGCGGGTGGACAGGTTCGAGGTGACGCTGGTGGACCTGCCCGGTGGCCAGCGCTCCCGCGGCGCCTGGCGCAGCCACTACGGCTCAGCCCACGGGCTCCTCTTCGTCCTGGACTCCAGTGACCTGGCACGGATGGAGGAGGCCCGCAAGGTCCTGAGCCGCGTCCTCAGCCACCCCGACATCTCCGGGAAGCCCATCTTACTGTAAGGCCGAGTCCCAGGGGATGTGACCTGTGGGGTTTGGGGTGAGGGTGAGCAGGAAATCGTCTCTGGGGTTGTGGGGAGCGTGTCCAGGCCGTTGCGGGGATGTGGCACCCAGGAGGCTGTCAGGAGGGTGCTGGGAGAGGGGCTGGGGAAGGGGCTCCGGCACTGGGTACGGGCCAGGGCAATGCTTTGCCCAACCGCAGCCAAACGGGGAGGAAGCATCCAGCCTCCCCCGCGGTGGCGCGGCGAGGCGCCCGGAGGCCTGGGTGACGGCCACCCTCCGCTCTCCCCCAGGCTGGCCAACAAGCAAGACGCGGCGGCTGCCCTGCTGCCCTGCGAGCTGATCGAGCGCCTGTCCCTGGAGCGGCTGGTCAACGAGAACCGCTCTCCCTGTCGCATCGTGAGTGAGGGGCTCTGCTGCTCCCCCGGCTCCCTGCCCGCAGGGGGGCTGACCTTGCCCCTCCATCCACAGGAGCCCTGTGTCGCCAAGCGGGGCCACCCAGCCGCTCCGGTCCGGGCCACCCTACAGGGGCTCCGCTGGCTCCTCCGCACGGCCCCCGCCTCCCCGATCCCGCCGCCCGCCGTCGACCCGNCAGGGGAGGATGCCCGGGACGGTGCGGGGAAGACGGGAGAGTACCGGCCGCTGCGGCCCATCCGCCGCCTCCTCCCCCTGGTGTGTAAGCCCCCCACCTCGGGATGCGGTGGGATGGAAGGGGGGTCCCACCACCTTCCCCTTATCCCCCTTACCCTGCCCAGGAGGAGGGCACAAAGGGTCCCAGGAGGAGGAAGAGGAAGGTGAAGGTGAAGAAGAAAGGCTCGGGGCAGCCAAGCCCAGCTGAGGAGCCGGAGGGACCAGGAGAAGTGGGTGACAGCCGAGCTGGGGCTGCTGGGGGGCTGCTGCCCCCCAACAGGGTCGGGCAGGAGGAACCCGCACCCACTGGGACAGCCACCCCCCACCCAGGTGAGAGGGGGCTGCGCGATGCTGCTGGCACCACCGGCACCGCACGTTGGGAGCCTTGGAGCCGCTCTGTGGGGTGATCTGGGCACCAGTAACACAGTGATGTGCCAGAACGCGGGTTCCGCTGCCTCCATCAGCTTTGCTTGCAGATCGGCTGAGATCAGAGCGGGGTCGTGGGACTGACCAGGGAAGAGGAGAGACATCTCCGAGCATCTCTGCAGGGGCTGACGCAGGGAGGTGATGGAGGATGGCAGATCCACCAGCAGCAGTCCTCTTGGCCGGTTTGGTGACAAACGCCTTCTCTCCCCCGATGTGGTGCCTGAAATTTTGTATTTCTCCATCTAGTGCAGGGCATGAAAAAGAAAAAGAGGAAGAAAATCAAGAACAAAATCAAGTCGCAGGAACCTGCCGTGGAGCAGCAGCGTGAGGAGGTCTCGAGTACTTTTGGTTGGTATTTCCCAGGACAGATTTTGCTGCAAAGCACTTGGGGGGGGTGGGGTGGGGGTGTCTGGCTCGCTGGGAGCGGGGTGTGAGCTGTGCAGGAGCCCTTGGCTGTGGGGTGCTTGGTGTGGGGACACGGGCACAAGCAAGTGCTGCTGCAGGGCAAGGTGGGGGCGGTCGAGGAGGCAGATGCTGCTGTCTCTGCCTTTGGGTGGGACGCGGGGAGGCCACGCAGGTGGACAGTGCTGGAGCCTGGGGGGTCCTTGCAGCCCTCGCTCAGCGAAGGTGCCAGGTTGGACCCCAGGACTTAACCCCTCTAGTGCCTGACCGCTTCCCTTCCTCCCCAGACTTGTACCGCCGGGCGATGCTGGCTCTGAAGATGAGGCAGGAGCAGAGGAAGCAGCAGTCCACCATCGTCCCCTGAGCAGGAGGGCACGTCTCAGGGGATGTGTGGTCCCAGGGGACCCCAGGATGCCGTGGCAGTGGGACCCATGCTTGTGCAGGGCTCCTGGGGTGCTTGGCAGTCCTGGGGCATGAACAGCATCGTTGCCCTCTGCATGGCTTGAAAGCCAGGGATCCGCAGGAGTGAGCCAAAAGTCCCTTTGTAAGATGCCTCTCTGGCAGCCGGGCTACAAACCCATCTGGAAAGGAAACAGCCGGCCACTTGCCGACCCCGTGTTAGTATTCTGTGGAAGATTTGTTCTGAACTCGACTGAGATGGTGGAAGAGAGGAAGCTTGGAGGAAATATCCCAGGGGAAAAGCCTGTATCTTGAACTGACCCATGCCCAGGCGAAGCCGTCTTGACCCGGCCCCTCAGTCAGTCCCTGGCTGCTGCCTGGACCAGTCGAGTTTTCTGCTGGTGAAGGTGGGAGGGCAGTCATGGATGGTCTGCAGGCGAGCTTCACCTGGTAGGCCTGTCAGGACACCCTCGCACGGTGGAGGGGGGTGATGCCTGTGTTGTCTGTGCATCTTTGCAGCCTGTCAGCGAAGACTTGTGGCGTTCAATGGCAGATGTAGTGGTGGAGGCTGCTGGATGCTCCTTCCCAGGAGGGGAACGTTCCTTCTGATCCTGCCGTCCTCCCAGGAGGGACAGTGGTGACCCACAGGCAGCACAAAATGCTCCTGTGTCACTGCCAGCCTGGCACCTGCGGTCCAGGACAGTCCCTGATCTGTGCTCAGCTCAGCTCTGAGACAGGAGAGCAAGCAGCACCCGCATCCCAACACATAGAATCATAGAATAATAGAATCACAGAACGGTTTGGGTTGGAAGGGACCTTAAAGATCACCCAGTCCCAACCCCCTGCCCTGGGCAGGGACACCTCCCACCAGACCAGGTTGCTCCAAGCCCCGTCCAGCCTGGCTTTGAACCCCTCCAGGGATGGGGCATCGCAACCCATCCATGACACGCACCGTGTCTGGCAGAGCCGGGCTGTGGCAGCAACCGGGCCATGCCGGGGGGCTCATGCTGCCCATGCTGGGTGCCCACGCAGGGAAAACAGCCGTTGGCCCTGGAAACACTTCACGTGGAGTCCGGAGTGTGGCATTTTTCCCTCCACGGCTGTAACAGCGCTGTGCCCAGTCGCAGAGCGTGAGTTGCCTCGGCTCCCCCAGTTCCTGATTAACAGGCCAGGCTTTCCCACTCCCGGGTGGGGGGGAATCACGAAAGCCCTTCCCTCGGCAGGGCTGAGAGGGAAAAGAAGAGAAACTCTGACTACCCTGCCATGCTAGCCTGCTGTAAATCTCTGACACATCCAACTGTCCGTGACTGTAGTGATTAATTGTAAATAAACTGTAAATAACAAGAGCAACGAACTAATACTGGCCTGTAAATACAGCACTTTTAGTAAACCCTTATCTCTCTCTGGTAGAGGTCCCCGTGGTGCCCGCGCTGTGGGTGCCGTGGGGGGGGCAAAGCAGGGGGACCCTGCCTGCGGTGGAGTCCCTTCTCCGGGGGTGGGATGGGGCTGTGTGTGCCCCCCATGGGGACCAGCCTGGGCTGCCAGCCAGGTTCCTTCTGCCAGGGTCATGGATTAGAAGTTTATCCCCTCTAATGGACACTTCTCTCACACCCACCAGAGTGGGTGAAGGCTCCCCCGCCCCGACAGCCGTCACCCCAAACCAGCTCGTGGCCGTGCTGGGGCTGCGCCTCGCTCACGGTGGCTCTGGAATGGGGTGGGGAGCGGGAGCTGAGTGGGTTTGGGAGCACCCTCTGGTGCTCCTGGTGGCTTCCAGCGGAGCAGCTCCTGGGCACGGCCACCCTCAGCCACACTAGGACACGGTGTGTCCCGTGTGACACCCCAGGATGGAGGAACCAGCCAGAGAGACAAGTCCACGGGCAGAACTGGTCTGTCTGGCCCTGCAGAGCCGCTGGATGAAACTTCCCCTGGGAACGGCTGTAAGAAACTGGTTAGATTGATCTAACACACTTTCTCCTGACACAACCATCTCCAGAGAGTGGTGCAGACGGGCAGTTCAAATATATTTCAGAATTATCCCCCTTATCCTGGTGTTCCCATGGCTGTAGAACAGCCAATCCCTCCTCCTGGAGCCAGGAGACAACCCTGGTCTGCACCAGCCAGGAAGGCAAACTTTATCTTCTTGAAAAGTTGAGCAGCAACAACTCCATGGTTATAAACGGCCTATCTCAGAGCCAGAAACATCTCCGAAATGAGATCTTGAGATCTGTGCGACCAAAGATAACCCAAAAGATATTAATCAGTGGCTCCTTTGTGCCATGGGGTAAGGCTGTGGCAGGGGGTGCCCACCTGAGGCAGGAGGGGCGGGCAGGCTCCTTTTTCCATGGTTCTCCTCCTGCTATTCATCTTAGAGCCCAGTAGCTGAATAATCAGCGGGGGAAGTAGGTCTCTGGGAGGAATGGTCCTCGGTGGCACTGCCTGCTGCCAGCGGGGAGAGCTGCAGCTCTGCCCGGGCAGGTCCCTGCGTGTCCGACCTGGTGGTGGGTGCTGAGCCCAGGCGTGGTGTCTCGGAGAGATGTCCCCAAAACTGAGGGGGTGGTGAGCAGCACCCTCCCGCGACTCTTAGCTTTGCTGGAAAGCACTGGAGCTCCAAATGTGCNGGTCGGACTAGATGACCTTTGGAGGTCCCTTCCGGCCTGGACCAATCTATGAATCTATGAATCTATGAATAAAGCGCTGGAGCTCCAAATGTGCTGAGAAGCGCGAGGCGATGCCACAGGAACTGCCTGGGGGAGCCCCATCATCTGCAGCCCGCTTCCCCTCAATGGTCCTCATTCAGGGAACTGGTGGCCACCGTCGTGGCCACCAGCAGCTCTCTCCATGGCACACGTCCTTCTACGCCTGAGGGATGAAGGGAGGGAGGCTGCGCTTGTCTGAGCTTTGCAAAGGTTGGTGAAGGTTCGTACGGTGCCAGGAGATGAGGAGATGTTTCAGAGAGCACCTGAGGGCTTACACCTACACCAGGGCAGGGCCGGTCCCACCTCCTCATACCAGCACTGCTTTGCACGGTCGGATTTTTTTCCGGTGCCTGTTATCGCTATCAAAATTTAACTGCGTGGGCTGAAATTTGGAGGGTAGGAGAGAGACTTCTGAGTAGAGGGGTGGGGAGAGCATTGCTTGGTCAGTGCAAAATACCTCCATCCCTGGAGGTATTTAAAGGACTTGTGGATGTGGTGCTGAGGGACATGGTTTGGTGGTTAACTTGGCAGTATTAGGTTAATGGTTAGACTCAATGATCTTAAAGGACGTTTCCAACCTAAACAATTCTATGATTCTATGATTCTGATTCTAAAAACACTGCCAAGCCCTCTTGTGTACAGCACATCACCGAGCTTGCTGGGCAGTGGGAAGACCTGGAGGAGACCCAGGCAGATGAGACCACTTGGTGAGGCTGCCAGCCCCTCTGGTTTCACCCGTGGCCCTGCTGTGGTTTCTCCTGCCTGCTGTCTGGGCTTATCCAGCAATTACACTTTATTTTTTAAACCCTCCTTGCTCCTCTTGACCCCCAGGAGAGGATGGGGAAGGTGGTGTTGACTCTGAGAGCTCCTCTGAGAGCCTTGGACTTGTCCCACAAGTGTGGAGAGGGCAGGAGGTCCTCCCACAGAAGCTGGTGTTAAGATGCACAGATATCTCTCCTGCTGTACATCCACCATCGTATTTTATGAATCAAAACTCAATTGTGTATTTTTTTCCATCTAAATGAGCCTTTCGGAGGGGGAACTGTGAGCGATTGTGGGTCTTACCATCGTTTCCAGCTTTCAGATACAGAGGTCCTTTGGGAATCAGCGTTTTCCAGGATGTCCCACACTCCACGGGGCAGGATGGGAAGGGGTGCCCAGTTCTGGGGTGCTCCACATGTCAGGGAGCCATGGGGTAACAAGGGAAAACCACTTAATTAAGAGGCAGAGATTTGTGAGTGTGTGAAAAACATGATGGTTCTTTGTCCACTCCTCTGCTAACTCCAAAGTACAGAAGAAGGAGCCAGGAAGAGGTTTTTGAGAGAGGATGCTGGATTTTGGACATTGGTTTAGGGCTGTAAAGGCAATTAAGTGCTAGTGTGAGTGCGAGTGATCCTTGCTAACGGGTGTTTTGCAAGGCAAAGGGTGCCTGCAGGTGCTCCTCATTCCCCACCAGGCCCATCAGGTGTTGTAGGGCATATATACAGCCAAGGAGAGCCCTGGGTTTCCCTGGGGACAGACTTGAGATGGTGAAGGTCTTTCTCGTGTGGCTCATCCCTCTCTGTTTTGGACCAAAGGTAAAAGCAATAATAAAAAATGTCTTCTCCTGCAAAAGCCTCTGCTCCCTGGCTTTTGACCTTCCCTTGGGATGGGGCTGGAGGTACCATGAACGTGCTGATCAGGCAGCACTAAAGTGTGGGGCTCTTTCTCAGGTTACACACTTGCTGAAAGCTGGTTACAGTATGTATGTACTTAAATAAACATACGTGGGCAAGGTTAGTGGATTTTTAAACCTTGGAATGGGTGTCTGGGTTGATAACAGCCTGGAGTGGAGGATTTTCTGAGCCTGAGAAGTTGACTGCTCTGTATGCTTTCTCATGCTTGTAGCTCCTACCCTCTGACTCAGGTGGGCTGGGTGCCAGCACGCTCCTGGGGCAGTTTCCCAGTCTGGTCAGATGAAGGAAGTGTTGGGAAATACTTTTTACTTTGTCTGGGTAAACATACTAGGGCACAGCCGATTTCCTTGAGATCATTCGAAGCAGGGAGCTGAAAAATGGTGGCGTGTGATACCGGGCAGCTTTGGGTCCCCTCCAGCTCTCAGAGGCCACGTACGTTGAATAATGAATAACCACGCGCAGGGTTTCTTTTGGGTTTTTGTTATCAGCTGTAGATCCTCTGCTGTATTACATTGAAAATGAGAGCTGGAGAGTTTGCTGTCATGTATTCTGCAGAATTGTTGGGGGGGGAAAAAAACACAAACCCAAGGCTTAATTAGGTGACTTGGTAACTCCCCAAGCTTCTCTTGATTGTTATGAAAGAGGCTATTAAGACTTTGCAGGGAAAGAGAAGATAACAAGGACTAGAAATTAACAAAATATGAAAACTTTCCCTTTCTAGGTTAAATGAGCCTTGTTGGAGACATTATTGCTGGCAGGAGGAAGGATATAATCAAATTTATTTAATGGATGTATTTGTCTCAGGGCGCAAGGGAATGTGCTGGAGTCTGAGGTGTATAAATTTGGCACATCATGTACCAAATATACTTGCTGGGTTGTTTTTTTTTCCCCTCCTCTTATAAAAAGCTCATTTTTAAAAAGGGAAATTCTGTGAACTAAAATGGTTAGTCTTTCTCTTTCATAAATTATCGCTCTGTAAGTCACTGCATATTTGAATGGGTTACTTCAGACTATAAGGGGGAAGTGCCCCTTGAGAAAGACTATCAGTGTATTAATTAGCAGAGCTTTTGCTCCGGAATATCCCTGAATGTGGGATCAAGAGCCAATTTATTAACTAAAAACTTTCATTTTAAAGTCTTCTGCAGCAGTAATAGCTCAGGCCTTGTCTGTGGGAGAACTTCCACCTTATTAAACTGCATTTATATTGTAGCGTGGCTGGGTTTAGCAAGACTCTAGCCCAAATTCCCACCCTGGGGCATAGATCTCTTGCTGCCCCGGCTGTGCTCTCTGTTAGACTTTATGGTGACTCTCTGCTATGGTACAGCTGTAAGAAGAGGTTTGGGGTGATTTTGTAGATATTTTGTGGGATTTTTGCTAGGTTTGTGTTCATAGGTTGGAAAGTATGATGGCTGCACAAGCTTCCAGTGACCAGCACCTGAGCCCTGTACCCTGCTCCAGCAAATAAAGCCACTGGTGGAGTGATAAATTGATTTTAAATGGACTTGGGGATGGAGAAACTGGCACTGTGTGATCCTCTCACAGAATCGCAGGATGATACGGGGTTGGAAGGGACCTCTGGAGACCATCTAGTCCAACCCCCTGCCAAAGCAGGTCCACCCACAGCAGGTTGCACAGGAACGTGTCCAGGTGTGTTTTGAATGACTCCAGAGGCAGAGACTCCACCACCTCTCTGGCAGCCTGTTCCAGGGCTCTGCCACCCTCAAAGTGAAGAAGCTCCTCCTCATGTTGAGATGGCACTTCCGATGTTCAAGTTTGTGCCCATTTCCTCTTGTCCTGTCACTGGGCACCATTGAGAAAAGACTGGCCCCATCCTTCTGACACCCACCCTTTTGAGTATTTATAAGCATTGATCAGATCCCCCCTCAGTCTTCTCTTCTCCAGACTAAAAAGACTCAAGTCCTCAGCCTTTCCTCATAAGAGAGCTGTTCTAGTCCCCTCATCACCTTCGTAGCTCGCTGATCTGGGGGCGGACGGGATGTTCAGGCTCCAAGGGAAGCACTGGAGTCTCCCTCCACACAAACCCCTCTGCAGACAGAATTATTGTCTTCCTTCCCTCCTGGGTGTTTTGCAAATATGGCAAGAACCCTCCCTGTAACATCTTTGATCTCACACTGGATGCTTGCTGGCCCATCCTGGCCAAAACCTGCTTTCTCCAGGGGAGGATGAAGGCTACACCCTGCCCTGGTGAGGGTCAAGGAGGGATACCCAGAGATGTCAGCAGCGTGTAGCACTCCAGCAGTGTGTCTGGGTGGCTTTGGCCACTTTTGGAAAGCGAGCTCCTGGCCCTGTGCCCGTTGGTGAGCCCCACGCTGGCAGGGTAAGCAGAAGCCCACTGCAGGGTGGGTTTGAAAGCCTCGGGTGTGAGCGGACAGGGGTTCTGCTGGTAAAAATGCTCTCACTTCTTACAAAACACCATTTGTCACAGAATCAGTGAAGGATCTGCCTTGTTCAGGAGAAGGGGAGGGGAAAAAAAATAGTGTTGTCAGCTCCTCCTTTGCATCCCATCCCTCCAGGGAAGGGGTCCCAGCACATGGAGGTACCTGTGGGCAAGGACAGAGCTCTGTCAGTCTCCCTCAGGGTTTCCCAGATGGAGATGGACCTGGGATGACTCATGGGGCCCGGGGGGGACAAAACCACTTCGGAAGCAGGTAGCTGGGGTGGTGGTCAGCAGCGAGATCCCATTCCCTCCTCCTCTTGCCCCATGTGAGCAGGAGCTCCACAAGTAGGAAGTCAAAGGGGAGGTCGTGCCCTCGCAACAAATCAGCTGTTAATCTCAGCAGTTCATTAGCAAGATCTCCTTCAAGCCGTCACAGCTTTAAAGATAAATCTGTAGTGCTCGTCAGGAGGTGGGATGGACCTTGGAGAGAAGTAGTATATCTCCATTGACTCAGTACTTCACCAGATATAAAAATGCATGAAACAAAGCCAGCTCTCATCCTCTCACTGGCCACACGGTGGCAGAAGAAGCAAGGAACAGTGCAAAATTAAGCTTATATATGTAAAAAAAAAAAAAGCAGTGAGGGTTAGGGTGTTTAGTTTAGTGAGGAGGCTGGCTCTCACCTCCTGCCAAAATACTGGCCAGGGACTGAGGTTCAAAAGCCTCCATCGCTGAGAACGTGAGAAACAAAGGCTACAGGACGTGAGAACCGTTTTGTGAAAGGATTTGATGGACTCTCCCGAGTTGTGAGTTAGTTCATAGCCACCCCTTGGGGGGCTCTGCTCACGCCCAGGTTGGCTGTCTGCTGAGAGCTTGGATAACTGGTTTTTGGCGCTGGTTGAAGTGGTGATGGGTCCCAGAGGAGCTGTATGGAAGGGTTCAAGACCAGGTTGGACGGGGCTTTGAGCAACATGGTCTGGTGGGAGGTATCCCTGCCCAGGGCAGGGGGGTTTGAACTCGATGACCTTTAAGGTCCCTTCCAACCCAAATGATTCTATGATTCCTAAGGTCCCTTAAAGATCTGTGATTATCTCTCCTGTATTGTGCAAAATTCTCCCCGGGTCCTGCCCCTTGTTGTCCCCTTGCCACGGGGATGTCTGGATGCAGGATGGAGTCCCGGCCGCCTCTGGCCCTTTGGTGCTGCCTTGTGCCACATGCGTTATCCGCACAGGGACCAGCTGTTTGTGGCATTAAAAGGTGCATTAGAACCAAATTCCCTCGTAGAAAGACCCGTGAGCTGACCCAGCTGCTACCCCACCAGCAGCTGAATCCCGCAGGCTGTTTTGGGGTGGGGAAAAAGCCCAGTCAGGGTTGTTTTGCTTCCCCTCTGTGGGGAGGGTTTCTGCTGAGACAAGGGGTTTCGCTGCCCCGAGGTCGCTGTGTCAGCAGCCCAAGGGGGGGGTGACAGTCGCCTCGATTTCTCCAGAGAAATCATGCTTTTGGCTGTGCTGGGGTAAGCAGGGACACGGGTGGATTTAGGCAGCCTGGTCCGTGTCAGGAGATCATGGTTCTGCTCTGGCTGAGTACGGGAGACCAAACCCGCTTCCCAGCAATGCTGGTTTGCTCGGACTGGCTTCATCTGGGAGCTCCTTGGAAGAAGGTCTCCCTCTGACACCTTAACCACAGCCGCTGTTGGCAATTCGTTACAGATAATTACCTGTCTAATGCTTAATTCCGTGTCACAGCCTAAGTCTTGCATTTTCAGTTCTAACTCCAGCAAACTTTTAATAGAGACAGCAGCACTTATTTATAGTTGGATTTAATGACCTTAATGCAGGTAAAAGGTGAGGAGCAAATGTACCTGTAGGAATATATTGAAGAGAAGAATATAGCTGCTTTTTTTTTTTTCCTAGGTAAACCAAGCTGCCTTGGCCTTTGGAAACATGCGGGTGCCCGAAGGCTGGTGGCTCATGGGGCATCACTTGTCTGTTCGACACCCGCTGCAGAGCCCCGCAAGGGGGACAAAATGTCTGAGAACAGCAGCTCCCTCTTCTCGCCAACACAAACAGGCTGGAAAACCATGAGAAAAGTAGCCAAAAAAAAAAAGCAGAGCAAAGGCTGCAGTGTAGTGTTGCTCCTCAGTTTAGTTCCCTGATGCTGTTTTGTCGGGGAGGGAAGTCTAGAGCTAAACTGGTTAAGCATTGTATGAAGTTGATTAACAATTCCCATTCATTGTTTTAAATTGTGTTTGGAACCGCCTGGCATTGTTTCCTGGTTTCCTCTTGTTGTGGTTGGGCTTTTGTGCCCAAAGGTGAGAGAGAGCACAGCTGCAGGGAGGAAGATGGGAAGGTCGCGCTCGGGATTCTGATGGAGACATGCTGTAGGGCTGTGCTGCCATACAGCGAGACCTGGACAGGCTGGAGAGTTGGGCAGAGAGGAACTTGATGAACTTCAGTAAAGGCAAGTGTAGGGTGCTGCACCTGGGGAGAAATAACCCCCTGCACCAGGACAGGTTGGGGGTGACCTGCTGGAGAGCAGCTCTGAGGAAAAAGACCCAGGAGTCCTGGTGGATGACCATGAGCCAGCAATGTGCTTTTGTGGCCAAGAAAGCCAATGGCATCCTGAGGTGCATCAGAAAGAGCGTGACCAGCAGGTTGAGGGAGGTCATCCTGCCCTTCTACTCTGCCCTGGTGAGGCCCCATCTGGAGCACTGGGTCCAGTTCTGGGCTCCCCCAGTTCAAGAAGGACAGGGAACTGCTAGAGGGGGTACAGCAGAGGGCTAAAAAGATGATGAGGGGCCTGGGGCATCTCCCTTACAAGGAAAGGCTGAGGGACTTGAGTCTTTTCAGTCTAGAGAAGAGAAGACTGAGGGGGTATCTGATCGATGCTTATAAATACTTAAAGGGTGGGTGTCAGGAGGATGGGGCCGGTCTTTTTTCAGTGGTGCCCAGGGATAGGACAAGAGGAAATGGGCAACAAACTTGAATATAAGAAGTTCCACCTAAACATGGAATAGGCTGCCCAGGGAGATGGTGGAGGTCTCCTCTGGAGACATTCCAAACCTGCCTGGACACGTTCCTGTGGATCTGCTCTGGGTGGACCTGCTTTGGCAGGAGGGGTGGTCTAGCTGATCTCCCGAGGTCCCTTCCACCCCATGTGATTCTGTGATTCTATGGGTGCTGGCCATCCCCTCAGGAACACCACCCTGCTCAGTGGGGGCATGGGAGCCCCCACCCACCCTTCTGTTGCTGCCCTGGCATCGCTGGGGTTAGAAAAAAAAAAAACCAACCCCAAAACCAGTAGACTCCTGCCTTTCTGGCACTTGGCTGCCATTTTGATGCTGCCCAGAGTGAGTTTTCTGTGTGATCTTAAGAGATATACTGTGTAAAACTGCCAGGCGGTGCTGAAGCAGAGCAAATATGGCTGTTTTTAGCCTTGCTATAAAATCAATAAAGTACTATTCTTGCTTTAAAAAAAAACGCCAAGTGGGAAAATCTCTGCATGTTTTCCAGGTCCCTGGAAGCCCACGGCTGCTCACTGGGTCCCGTGGTGGTGTAACGAGGTGAGTTTTGCTAAGTTTCCAGGGAGAAACCTGCTTTTTAAAAGAGGAGAGAGGCTGAGAGGATGGCAGCTCCAGGGAGGTTGGGGTCGAGCAGCTTCCCTCATCCTGGGGGTCCCCACGGTTGCCGACGTGGGACGGCACCAGGAAAACTCCCTGCCTTGTGCTGCTCCAGAGGGTATTGCTCCAGAAAAGGCTGTTTTATCACCAGGTAATAACCATGTCAAAAACTTGATAGAAAAAAAAAAATATTAGATTCTGTTAGGTTACATCTCTAGCTTATGTGGAAACGAATATTCTCCCGCTCTGTGTCCTCTGGACCAGGGAGATGCTCCCTCACACAATCACAGAATCTTTATGGTTGGGAGGGACCTTTGAGATCATCCAGTCCAACAAAAAAAAATCCAAAACAAAACAAAACTCAAACAAAAACAAAGAAAAAACCACCCCCCAACACACAACCCACAGACAGACACAACCCAAGAATCTTGGGCACTAGAGCATGCCCTGAAGTGCCACGTCTACATGTTTCTTAAATACCTCCAGGGATGGTGACTCCACCACCTCCCTGGGCAGGCTGTTCCAGTGCCTGACCACCCTCTCAGTAAAGGAATTCTTCCCAATATCTAATCTAAACCTCCCCTGATGAAACTTCAGACCATTTCCTCTGCTCCTGTCATTGTTCCCTTGGGAGAAGATGCCAACCCCCACCTCTCTACACCCTCCTTTCAGGTAGTTGTAGAGGGCAATGAGGTCTCCCCTCAGCCTCCTCTTCTCCAAACTAAACATGCCCAGTTCCCTCAGCCTCTCCTCGTATGACTTGTTCTCCAGACGCCTCCCCAGCTTGGTGGCTCTCCTCTGGACACGCTCCAGCAGCTCAATGTCCTTCCTGTAGTGAGGGGCCCAGAACTGAACACAGCCCTCGAGGTGGGGCCTCACCAGTGCCCAGTCCAGAGGCACCATCACTGCCCTGCTCCTGCTGGCCACGCTGGTCCTGATACAGGCCAGGATGCCATTGACCTTCTTGGCCACCTGGGCACACTGCTGGCTCATGTTCAGCCAGCTGTCCACCAACACCCCCAGGTCCTTTTCTGCTGGGCAGCTTTCCAGCTGCTCTTCCCCAAGCCTGTAGCGTTGCCTGAGGTTGCCGTGACCTCCCTGGAGGAAGCTATTTCAGATGAGGGTGGTTTCCACCCCTGTGTTATCCCAGCCCAGAGGGATGAGGGGTCTGGGTTTGTCCTGTGTGCTGCTGGAGGCATTGGGAATGCTGGGCAGTGATGGGCTTGGGGTGGGGCTGTGGATCTGCTGCAGGGATGGACCTGGAGCCTCCTGGGAAGAGTTTGCAATGGGAGAAACACCAAGGGATGGTGAATCATCCATGGTAAGTCATGACTCGGGGCAGGGGTTGACAGGGCTCCAAAGTGTGTCTGATATTTGCTTGAGCATCAGGGCAGTGACTGCACTTCTGCTCCAAGAGGATTATTAGGATGGCTGTGACGCAGGGGAGAGGAGGACAAGGGAGGGGATTCTGCTCCTCTGATCCACTCTGATGAGTCATAGAATGGTTAGAGTTGGAAGGGACCTGAAAGATGATCGAGTTCCAATGCCCCTGCCCTGGGCAGGGACACCTCCCACCAGAGGAGGTTGCTCAAAGCCCCGGTCCAACCTGGCCTTAGAGACCCCACCTGGAGCACTGCGTCCAGTTCTGCAGCCCCCCAACATCAGAAGGACGTAGACCTGTTGGAGCGGGTCCCGAGGAGGCCACAGAGATGCTGGGAGGGCTGGAGCCCCTCTGCTGTGAGGACAGGCTGAGAGAGTTGAGGGGGTTCAGCCTGGAGAAGAGAAGGCTCTGGAGAGACATTAGAGCCCCTTCCAGTCCCTAAAGGGGCTCCAGGAGAGATGGGGAGGGACTCTTGATCGGGCAGGTGGGAGCAATGGGATGAGGGGGAACGGTTTTAAGTGGAAAGAGGGGAGATTGAGATGAGATCTCAGGAAGAAATTCTTTGCTGTGAGGGTGGTGAGAGCCTGGCCCAGGTTGCCCAGAGAAGCTGTGGCTGCCCCATCCCTGGAGGGGTTCAAGGCCAGGTTGTGGGGGGCTTGGAACAACCTGGTCTGGTGGGAGGTGTCCCTGCCCAGGGCAGGGGGTTGTATGTACGCAGTGTGTCCCCCCCGGGGTGTGTATGTGTGTGTGTGTCTCTCTGTGTGTGTGTCCCTCGGCACTACAGCTCCCGGCCTGCTCCGGGGCTGGGTGTGTGCAGTGTCGGTCCCCCCCCGCCGGCACTACAGCTCCCGGCCTGCTCCG
Source organism: Arenaria interpres (assembly GCA_013399435.1). Taxonomy (NCBI): domain Eukaryota; kingdom Metazoa; phylum Chordata; class Aves; order Charadriiformes; family Scolopacidae; genus Arenaria; species Arenaria interpres. The sequence continues at coordinate 32,020 of VXAK01013550.1, forward strand.
GTTCCCGCCTCCGGGGGCGGGCCGAGCGCGGAGGGGTTGGCGGGGAAGGGCAGGGCCTCCAGCAGCGCCGAGGCGGGCCGTGCCCCGCGGCGGGGGCCATGCGGGGCGGCCGGTGGGCGACCTAAAGAAGGGNCCCTTTTGCTATCACAGCCCAAACCTTATTTTACATTTTTTTTATTTTAGTATTTTATTTTTTTGCCTTTCACCCCAAAAATCCCCTAGAGGAAGGGACTTCTCCACACCCTTGGGAGCGTGCACCCAAAAAACCCCGTGGTTCCAGGCCAGGGCGGTTCTGGGGGTGCTGCCCCCCCCACCCCGCCTCGCCTTCCCACCCGTTCCCGCTCTCCGAAATACGTTAAAAAAACCAAACCTCCCCTCCCGGTGCCACATAAGCCGCTTGGAGATTGCACCGTGACCTCATTGCTTGGCCTGAACTCTGTAATTACTCATTTTTTCCTCTTCCGCAGCAAAGTGCGGCAAAACCAGTGTTTTAACATCATTTCGGCAGCTTCTGTTTATTTAGCAGGCTCATTTATTGCGCAGCGCGTAGTTAACGAAGTTCCTCCAGTTCAAATGGGCTGTTGGCGCGGCGTGGAGAGGTTCAGGAGATGTTTCCTGGGGTGCATCGCGCCCCTTGACGCCCAGTTACCTGCTGGTTGCTCTGCCCGCGAGGCCGGAACCGCTGGGAGATGAATTTTCATATTCACTTTTGTTTTGGGGCCAGCTTGTGCCAGATTTCCAGGCTTCCGGCGCAAAGGACTCTAATTTCTTTTCTTTTTTTTTTTTTTTTTTACATCTGGAGGTAGCTCTGCAGCGGGTCTGGGGTGGGGGGAAAAAAAAAATGATTAATTTTCCCATTTGCGGGTTGTATTTCTGTGGCAGGCTCTGGGTTAGCCCTGTGGGGAGCACAGCTACTGCCACTATCGTTTTGCGGCCCCGGGGACAAACATTCCGGGTCTAATCACGGTGTGCGCCGAGTTTCTGACTTTGATGACTTTGAATTTAGCTCTGCCTTGTGTTGGCTGCTTCCTCCACCCCTGCCCTTGCCAGGAGGCTTTTTCTAAGTTCTCTCAGGAGGCGTTTGGGGTATCACAGGATCACAGAGTATCCGTGGTTGGAAGGGACCTTTATGAAGCATCTCCACTGAGTTCAGCTCAAAGCTGATTTTTAGGTGGCCACCCCCTGTGAGCAGGTACCCATGGAGGTGCCCGGCTGGGCTGGTGGGAATCGTGTCCCCTGCACTGCCCGGTGCTCCCACGCCGCCTCCGTGCCACCTCTCGCAGTTCCTTGCCACGGGATGGGGACGCGGACCGCTGCTGGGGCATGATGTCTCCAGTGGAGTGGAGAAGAAACAGCCCTGGACACCCAACCCAGGTATTTCTAACCGCTTTGTTCAGGGCTGAACTGGTGTTTGGAGGGTTAGTTTTCTGGTTAGGGGAAGGACTTTGCTCAGGGACCAGGGCACCCGCAGCGTTGTTTGAGGGGTTCGTTATCAAGCTGGTCCAGGTGGCACTTGTTCCCCTGGGCCTGGGGCAGATAGCAGTTCCCGCCGTGCTGGGGTGGCTCTGGGTCTCCCAGGGGTTTGGGTCGGTCCTCCCTCCTGCTCAGTGGGAGAGGAGAGCCCACGCCGATCTCTAGGAAGGTGGCCCCAGGCTACCATCCTGCCCTCGGTCCCCCATGAGTCGCACGGGGCTCCCAGCGGTGCTCGTCTTGTGGCAGTGGCATTGCAGAAAATTCACTGCAGTTATTAAAGGCTGCGGATTATCTGGCACTTAAGATCCCACAGGGCTACTCAGACAAATGTTGCCACCTCTCCACTGTGTGGTCCCTGCCAGAGGCTCATAAATGCCAACGGATATTAAAAATCCCCTTTTCAGTCGTATTTCACGGCTTTGGCACGGTGAACGCGCCTTGCCCCGTCGACAGGACTCTTGACGTGGCTCCATTTCTCCCTCCTGTAAACTTTGTTACCCTGGGCAGGGTAGGAAACGGGATTTTAAAAAGAGCAGGAGGGGCCGAGGGGTACGTGTGGGTCCCGCTTTTTCACCCTGGGGTACGGACTGATGCTCTCTGCAGAAACAGATTGGATGCTGAACTTCAGTTTCCACCCCTGAGATCACCCCGGCCGAGAGAAGGGTCGCTGCGGGGAGGCGGGATTGGATTGCCACGGTTAATCCACTTTCAGGAGATACTGTCAGTTTGAAATATAACTTTAATTCCTCTCTTTGGAAAAGGGATTCCGGCGTCGGGGGAATCTGTATTTTTAGCCTGTGGGAGTGGAGCGGAGCAGTGCACCACCACAGCCCGGTGTGGGTCCCAGCTTTTGTCAAAGCTAAGTAAGAAATGCAGGAAGAAAAGTTACCGATGCCCCCGTGCAGGTGCAAGAAGGCTGGGGAAGGGGGGAAAGCCCCCTCACGCACCCCCGGGATGCTCTCCCTCCTCTCCGGGTGTGCGTGGGCCGGTGCTTGCCCGTTGTGTTGTTGCCACACGGTTCTCTGGTGGCCTCTGCGGTTGGTGCGGGTCCTGGCTCTGGTGTTCTCCTCTCCTCGTGTAAAAACCCAGGGTAAGAAAATAACAAACAGTCCCTAACGGGGAGCAAAATCCTTCCCGGTGTGTGTTTGTGCGGTGTCGAACAACAGGACCTTAGTTGTTTTATTCCCTTTTAATTAAATACCGTGGGGCCTGATCCTCTTTGCAGCCCATGCCCTGGTAAATCCCTGGGGTTTCGCAAGTGCCGGCTGGTGCTGAGCTGCTGGCTCTCGAGAACCTTTGCTTGATGTTGGGGGAGAGAAGATGCCTTCTTAGATGGGTGTGTGGTGCTTGTTGCTGGGCTGGACCTGTGTGGTGGCTCCGTGCCTTTGCCTAGTAGCGATGTCCCCTTCCTGGTCTTCTCCTGGGGTCTCCATCCATCCCTCCTGTGAGTGATGGAGGTACCCCCGGCTTGGCTATGGGGCTGTGTGGGGTCCCCTCACCTGCTGTGAGCTTCGGGGCCCCATTTGGGCTCTGCTGTGGTTTTCCAAAGCCCCCTTGGATTTTTTTGGAAGGTTGTCTGACCCTGAGGGTCCCACCAACCCCCCACACCTCAAGGTAGGGGGAAAGCTGAGGAGGATCGGGGTTGAGATGCTCCACTGCCCTCCGAGCCATCAGCTTTGTCCTCTTGTGTCCCCAAAGCCCTGCCTGGACCCTTTGGGGGGGGGACGGAGGCAGGAGGAAGGAGAAATGCCTCGGAAAAGGTGTGTGTTGACTCAAGAGGTGTGTGCCGGAGGTTGGGGAGATGATTTCGAGCTCCTGGGAAGGAGCAGGGCAGGTCCTGCCCGCTGCTCTGCAGGAAAATACCCCCACTGAGACCTATTCAAATGGCAGAAAGTGAGAAATGGCCCAAAGTCACCCTGTGGGAGGGAAGGAAATTCCCCGCTGGCGATGGGGAGTAGGTGAGGAGGGGCAGGGGGAGACCCTGGGGTTGAGCACCATTGACTGCCACCCATCCTCACCCTGCCCGGGGGGTGCTGGGGTACGAGTAGCGGGAGATGTCTGGCCTGGAGGATGCTGATTTACACTCCCGTCTTTGGGTTTTTTTGCAGCAAGTGTGTAATAAAGTCTATTTTGGGACACGGAGCACATCTGCGATTTTCTTTGACGCTTGCTTTTTTTTTTTTTATAGAGAGAGAGTGTGAACCAAACATTACAGCCTGTGATTGCAGCTCCTTTTCTAATAAGAAAGAAGAGCATAGGTAGGAGTTGGAAGCCTTGAGAATTGCTTTTTTTCTTTCACCCAATCCTGCCGTGCTAACACCTTGAGGGTGAGGCTGCGTGTCGAATACCTTGTACCCGACCGCCAGCCTCCGCGAGAAGCGTTTTGGCTTCCATTAGTGTGACCAAAAAAAAAAAACCACCACCACCCCCACCAGCAGCAAAGGTTGGGGCTGGGGTGTCTCCATGACACGGGGTGGCAGTTCTGCTGGGAGAAAGCCCACGCTTCAAAAGAGCGTGGATTTTAACGAAGTGGCTTGAATTTTTTCATGAACGTTGCTGGAGGTTGTTTTTTTTTAACGTGTATTTAACCTGATAACGGCGTTTTCTTGTGCTTGGGGCCAGTTCCCCTATAGCAGCCACAGGGCAGACCGTGTTTGACCACAGAGAAGACAGCGGAGGCTCAAAATTGGGAACCTGGAGCTGCAAAAGGTTCTTCTTTTGGGACTGAAATCCCTTTTTGATGCCCCTACCCTGGAAAATGGGTCCACGGGAGTTTTCCAGATTCCCTGTAAAATGGAGAGGGAGGAGTTTCTCAAATTCCTGTAGCCGTATCTCTTTACTTTTCTAAAGCCAGTCTCCTAACCGTAGCCTTATTCCCAGAAATAGTTCAACCGTTTGGCTAAAAATAAAAAATCAAACAACAACAACAAAAAAAAGGCAGCCTCGGACAAGCAGCCGCGTGGAAAGGTTCGCGCTCGCAGTTAAAGTTTGGAGAGGTTAGAAATGGCTGTGAGGAGGGGCTGGAAAGCACGGGTCAAACATTAATGATTCTATAAAATATTTGACCCATGGCAATTAAACCTGTGGCGTGCAGAAACTTCTCCGTGGAGGGTTACACGCGTCTCGAGGCTGTATTTTATTCTTCGCCCGGGCTGCGCGGGGAAGGTTCGGAGCTGAACTGACTTGAGCTGCGGCTGAAGGCATCGCGATTTGCATTTAACAATAAAAATTGTAAAGGCAAAAAGAAACAACCAAAAAAAAAAATAAGGCCATCTATTTATAGCCAGCTTCTCAGCCTTGCCTTTAATTTCATCCTGTTGCTTTTGGTTTAGGCACTTCCTTTCCGATTTAAAACTGCTGCTTTCTGGCTGTAACTGTTGGTGTCCTCTCCGGCGGTGAGATTTTCTTGGAGGTGTTGGTTAAAAGCAAAGCTGGTGGGGAGCCCTACTGGGCTCTCTCAGTCAGAAGAAGCCTTCACACCAAAATTAGTGGTTCTGCCAGTGTTTTTTTACCCACTCTGGTTGGGTCTGTGTGAGCATCTTCCCCTGGTACCCACGCCTGCACCTCTCCTCTGCAGCAGCGCAACAGAAAACCAGCCTTTGGCTACCGGTTCCTCGGGGTGTGGGATGCTGTGTCCCCCTTCGGGGGCTTGAACCCGCTGTCCTTGCTGAGAAAACACTGGGGTGGCCAAGTTGGGGGGGACCCCCCTTGTGTTACCCGTGGTTGGAGGAGCTGGCGTGGCAGGGGTGAGGATGTCACCGAGCTGGGGTGTCGGGGGAAGGTGAATTTTCCAAGAAACTTGGACAACGGGGTGAGGGAGTGCGCTATTAACCCCTTTGCCTTTCCCTGCAAAGGCTTGCTGGGGGGATTTTTGAGGGAGTTTCCTGTATTTAGTTGTGTGTAGGAGGCGGGTGCTGAGGCCGGAGGGCAGCATGAAGAGGTTTTCCTCTTCTCTTTGGTGGCCTTCTGCCCCAAAGTGTCCCCGGTGTCCCCCTCCAAGCCCTGCCTGGGGGAGCGGGCTGCAGCTTTGCCCCGTGCTGGGACAGGCTGTCCCCAGGGGATCTTAGAAAACACTTTACCTGGGGGTTTGGGCTGAAATCTGCAGCTTATTGTTAATCTCTGAAGTATTTCTGTGCTTGCTGAGGTCTGGCGCTGGGAAGGACGGGTTGGGTTTTGCCGGTGCTGTACACGGGGGGGTTATGGGCTTTGCCTGCTTCTCCTCTCCCCGGCACCCAGCCCTGCCGTTGGGCTCTGCGGAGGATGGATCCCAGGAGGGGTCCTGGGATGCTGCCTGGGATCCAAGAGGACCCTGCTGCTCATCTCCTGCAGCCCCTGCCCCCCTCCCCACCTCCCAAATACAGAGTACCTACATTTTTTTTCCTATTTTCATTGCCAAGCAATGCTAAGGTTCTGTGGTTTTTAGTGTTTACCCTTATTCGCCCAGAGATTTGTCCAGTTCTGCAGCCCCCCAACATCAGAAGGACATGGACCTGTTGGAGCAAGGCCAGAGGAGGCCACGGAGATGCTGGGAGGGCTGGAGCCCCTCTGCTGTGAGGACAGGCTGAGAGAGTTGGGGGGGTTCAGCCTGGAGAAAAGAAGGCTCTGGGGAGACCTTAGAGCCCCTTCCAGTCCCTAAAGGGGCTCCAGGAGAGATGGGGAGGGACTCTTTATCAGGAAGGGGGGCAACAGGATGAGGTTTTAAGTGGAAAGAGGGGAGATTGAGATGAGATCTCGGGAAGAAATTCTCTGCTGTGAGGGTGGTGAGCGCCTGGCCCAGGTTGCCCAGAGAAGCTGTGGCTGCCCCATCCCTGGAGGGGTTCAAGGCCAGGTTGGATGGGACTTTGAGCAACCTGGTCTGGTGGAAGGTGTCCCTGCCCAGGGCAGGGGTGTTGGAACTGGATGGTCTTTGAGGTCCCTTCCAACCCAAACCATTCTATGATTCTATGATTTTCAGCTTTCTTTAACTTGTGGGGACTGTGCAGATGCCGTGCTGGTCCCCAGCACCTCAGGGCACTGGGCTGTGGCCGTTTTCGACCCGTCAGTGACAAACCACTGCCACTCAGAAGCCTGATGCCACTGGGTGGTTGTTGGCAGTGGGTGCTGGATGAGAGACCCGTCAGTGCAGTGTGTGGTGTCCTGGGACCCCATCTGGCCTTTAGGGACACCGTGCTGCTCCCAGAGTGTGTCCTGCTCGTTGGGAGTGGGTAATAAGGACAGTGCTGCTCGTGTTGCTTGTGATTGTAAGCCATTTCTATTACTATTATTACTAAATTATTGTATAATAATCTCTCTCCTGTAGTTTTGCTCTCCCTGCACCCTGTCCCCAGGCTGGCTCGATGACCACAAGGCAGCCCCGGCTGCTTTCGGTGTCACCGTCGCGCTGAGTTCCTTCCAATCATCCAACATCCCATCAGCGAGTTGTTGGCTGGCCTTTGCCTGAATTGCTTAAAGCTTGATTTGGGCAGTTACTATTTTGCTTTTTTGCCACAAATTTGACTCCGAGACTTTTTTTCATGGAGCCGTTAGGTGGATTGCCCTCACCCTTTCCAGGTGGGAGAGCGATGCTGGCGCCGCCCGTACGCTGCAGGGGAGTTGCAAGCTGTTTTAAAGCTTAATTTTTGAACTTGTAGCCTGGGGAAATGGCAAAACTTCCCTGTTTTAAAAGGTCTCCTCCAGCCCTTGCCCTCACCCGGCTCCTGCAGGGCTGCTGGGTCAGGAAAAGCCTGTTCTGCCCGCAGGCTGCAGCAATTTCAATATATATGTGCATTAAATATGCATGTATGCAATATATACACATTAAATATGCATATATACAATAGATATAGGTGCATTAAATCTATGTATATCTTTATTTTTGCTTATGGGCTCTTTCTTATGTATTTCTTTATTTTTGCTTATGGGCTCGCTCTTATAGGTATCTTTATTTTTGCTTATGGGCTTAGCCAAAGTCCAGGGAGCTGCTTGCCAGTGGTTGGCACCAGGCGCCGCTTTGATGGTCACAAAGCGCATTTGGGTCTGGAGCTGCAGGGCTGAGTGGGCAGAGGAGCGATGGAGGCAGTAGCGAGGGGCTCGCCGGTGGGAGGGGACCAGTCCTGGGTTGTGATTTTTCCTCCTCTCCGTGGTTTTCCATGCTCTGATAGGGATGCTCGCTGCCACGGATGCTGCTCAGAACCCGTACTCTGTAAAAAGCTTTTTTTTTTTTTGGCTCGTTATTCCCTTCTGCACGTGATTTGTTGTGTGTCTGTCTCTTTTGGGTACCTGCTGCATCTTGCTGACTCCAGCCATTATTTTTCCACCAAAATTAAAGTAATTTTGGTTGAGATGGAATTCCAGCCGAAGCCAGTTGAGTCTAAAAGCATGCCCGCTCTTGATGTCCAGCTGTAATCGATAGCGTCTGTGGTTCAGAGACATTTGTTCTGTTCTCCTTAATGAAAGCTTAATGCACTTATTTTTGATCCGGCTGTTGGTAAAGGGCTTTTTGTTTTCCTTCTGCAGCAGAAAGGAAGGCTAAGCACCTGCAAGGCATCATAGTTGGGTATTTTGAGAGCAAATTGGGCTCGGTAATTTTTGTTTGCGACTTGGACGAGGTCCCTGTTGACCTCTTTGGATGAGCAGGGCTTTGCTGCGGGCTTTTTCCTCTGGGATTTCAGCCGAATTTTGCGGGATCTGTAGGATCTATGGGGCGCTCGCTCTGGCCCCAGCCAGGGTGGTACGTGGAGGGCTTGGTAATTTCTAGCCCTGTACTTTCAGGGGGTCAGCAGCCCGTCTTTATGTCTGGCCTACCTTAATAGGGTTTTTAGAAAGGGTTTTTTTGAGCCTGTAAATAGCCTTTTAAGGCGAATAAAGTGGGAAACAGAGGCAGCATTCACTTGGGGGATGTAATTACCTTAAAATATTGTGGCAAATGCACTGATTCGCAAAACAGGGGGATGCTATCTTTCTTGTACAGTAAAGGCTGTAGGAAAGCCGAATGAGATGTGCAACAGGCAAGACTAGACAGTCTGAAGGGTGTCTTCGGCACTGCGATCTGAGATCTTTTCAACGGTAATAAAAATTAAGTACTGCTAGACTGCAGCGACGCTGTGCTCCCTCGCCCGAGTCTCAATTGGCTTAAGAGGAAATAAAAGAATAATAGTAATTAAAAAAAAAAAACAATCCGGCTGCTGGGAAACTAAATGTATGTGGGGGGGGGAATTCCTCTCTGTGAGCAGCCCTGCCATCTCTTGTTATGATTTCCGTGTAATTCCTCCCCAGCGTTCACACCAAGCCCAGCAGCTGCTGCTTTTAGGGACCAGGAGCGATGTGAGGTCCTGAGCCCTGGGGGGGCTTGGGCTGCACTTTGCCGCCCTTACGGGGGCTGCAAAGCCAAGCTTAAAATATAATATTGATATTTTTGGGGGGTGGGGAGGGCTCAGGGCGGTGTTTTGCGTGCCAGTTTTGTTCACTCCGAGTTGTGGAAGGTTTTTATTCTTTTTTATTATGGTTTTTGGGGTTTTTTTGGTTGTTTTTTTTGTCCTTCTTCCTTCCAGCTCACCTTTTCTTACGAATGTTTGCTCAGGGAGGGAGCGCAGTAAAACCAGCTGCGATGCCCAGAGGGCTTGTTGTCGGTCTAATTAATATTGTGGAGTACATCACTTCCGCGGGGCGGTTTCTGCCGGCCCAGTTGAATGGATGGAAGTGAGACTGCCCAGTTGACAAGTACCATTCTGGTAAGCGCAGGGTGGGAAGGTCGGATGTGCAGAGAGAGGAAACCTTGGATGAAGGTGCTCGTGGTGATAACCGTGAGAGCGGGAACGCCCTTATCCCTGTGCCCGTCTAGGGAAGGCGACTGGTGGGATGAGGATGCTGTGAGTCACCCCCTGGGATGCTGCTGGGATGGACCACAGTGAAACCCCTTGGTCACCGAGCCCCAGCATCCCGGGGCCTCATCTCCAGATCCCTATGGATCAGTGGGTTTCCCTCCTGCTGGAAAACCAGGCTGCTGTGCCGCTGGCATTGCTCGGTCAGCCCCAGGCAGAGTTTGCGGGTTCCAGCCCAGCGGGAACGTGAGCCAAAAAGGATTTCCTGAAGATAAACAATTCTAGGCCAGAAGTTGAGGATTTCTCTCCCGACTGGGTGGATTGCACCGATCCAGTATCCTGGAGTAGCTGTGCCCAAGGCCCCAAGGACAGATCTGTTGGTTACTCTAGTATCCGGGGATGAAAATACTCCCGATGGGCTCTGGAGCTGATTTTGGCTGTGGAGCGAGGGGTGAAGTAGGTGATTCTTTCCCTTTTTTCCCCCCCCTTTTTATCTCCTGCTACTTCTGTGGAAACATCTCCCTGCGGTACAGCAAGGGGGAGGGTTAGAAAACTGGGACCTCAGTACCCGCTGTGGGGGCAGAGGGCACCCCACGCTGGTGGCACAGGGCTCGGGCACCCCATGATGGATGTGGGGTGGGAAATACCGACAGAACAGCCTCCCTGGGGGGGTGGAACTTGACCGAGGGGCTGCAGGTCTGGGTGCCAGCCCTGCATCCTGGGGTGCTGCGGTGATGTCTGCCTTGGTGGGGGGGTCTGCAGCCTCGGCCCCCCATGGGTGGCCTGGCTTTCCGGTGGGGGGAAACAGGAGGAACCTTCTCTGGGAGATGGGCTGTTTGCTGGCTGGCTCCAAAACTCTGGGAAAACTTAAAAAAGGGCAAAATGTCTGTAGGTGGCAGAGGTCAGGGTAACATCTGGCTGAGCTGGGATGCATAACATAGTATTTAAGGGTTGGGGTTTTTTTGTGTGTGTTTCCATAACTGAAGAGCTCAGGCTTTCAGCGGACCAGAAAGCAACGGGGAAACCCAACAAATTCCAGCTCTGATGGCCATTGCAAGCATTGGACTTGGAGGGTTGGTTTTTTTTTCTCAAGTTTTTTCTTTCTTTAATTTTTGCTGGGGCAGATCACTGCTCGGAAGAGCTCGCTGCCCTGCTGAAATAGCGGCCGATGAGCTGACATATGTGCACAGCTTGAGCCGGGGAAAAGAGGGAGGAAAAGGTTTGAAGACGGGAAGACCTCGTTGTGTTTGCTTTGTGACCTCTGCAAAACATTCGGGCTCTTATTCAAGAAGTCCCTTTTCTGTTCTCGGGTCTGAAGTGTGTTCCTCTGAGCCTGCATTTGATATGCTGGCAGCACGCTGGTCGAGCTTTTCTCTCGGACTGCCAAAAATAAAAATATGCTGCCTGCATCTCAAGATGAGCTGTGCTTTCATAACCCCGGCTGCCAACGGGGCAGGGGAAAAAGGGGAAGAAGAAGAAAAAAAAAAGAGTTGAGATCCTGAAAACTTCCAAAGGTCGGTGGGTATGTTTGAACAGGAGCAACAGATTTTTCCGCAAAATGGGAGCACTGAAGTAAGGCTGTCCCGATCGATGGCTGCTGGTTTTGGCTTTCTCCATCCTCCCTGAACCTGGCTTTCTGCAAAGAGCTGCTGAAGCGGGGCTGTGCTTACGGAGGATGGGGCACGTCTTCTGGGAAGATGCAGCTCTGCGTGATTTGAGGGTGGGAATGGAAAAAAAAAAAAAGATGGAAAAATTAAACCACAACCCACCCAACCAAACCCCGCACCATAAAAGCTCTTCTCGGCTGTGACCCCTGTGCGTGGCGCTCCCCGAGTCCGGGAGAGGGCTGGGCCCTCCTGTAAATTCGTTGTCTGGGGAAAAGAAACCTCTTGTATTTCCTCTCTCCACCCTTCTTAAATCTTTCAAGTAGCCCTTTCCCCTGTTCTCCCCGCCCCGTCGTGTCTCTCACACCGCTTTTGTCGGTGGTTTTGTTGACTAAGTCAGCTTTTCCAGGAAACTCGGCCCGGTGGGGCCCTGCTGTTCTCCAGCCCGTCGTCCTCGGTGAAGGTGACCTTCCTGCAAGCCCATATGGTGAGGCAGCATGTCCTTGGGACAGAGGGGACATGGAGACGGGCTTTGGCTGGGCTGGTGTCACTGGATGCACCTCGACTTGCGTTAAGGATGGTGTCATCTGGGTCAATGATGCTCTTCTAGAGCACGTCATCCACCATTTTGTCATCCCCAACAGTGACTAGGGACGAGGTTGGGGTGTTGAGCCCCACCATGTGTTGACCATGGTTTTTAAAAAACTAAAGTATTGGCCCTTTTGCCGTGGCTCTTCTTTTGCTCTTGCTTAGTCTGGGGGCCCTCATGGTTCCCCTCAACTGGAGGTGACCTGTCCCCAGTGGTTGCTTCTTGGTGGTCCTGTTCTCCCTGGTGCAAATAGCAGTAGGAGCTTCAGCCTCAAGGGAGGAGAAGGGATCCTGGTTTAAACTTCAACCTCTTGCATTCCCAGAGTACCATCTTTCCCTTTTCCACTTAGGGATGAGCAATGGAAGTCCCCTCTGGTGGGGAACGAGCTCGGAGCTGTGCTCACCTTCAGCCCTTTCTCTGGGACCTTTGGGCTCTTGGTATTTTAAACCCAATATTGTTTATTTTTTCCCAAGGACTGTGCGTGTTATCGACCCTTTCCCACAGGCGTAGGGCAGGACGGTGGGGCTGATCCCAATCGATGGAGTCCTCTCTCTCGATCAGGAGATCTGCCGAAAAATGTGGTCGCTGTGGGTAAGCGTAGCCCGAGCTGCTAAATTATTAAGGGTTTTCTCAAAAAGCATCGCATGTACTCGCACAGAAATGACTAAGGACAAAGAGTAATAGAAAAATTGGCAAGAAAAATTTCAATTAAAAATATATCGGTTGGGCAACGAGGTTGGTGCGCTGCGACTTTTTGAGAGTGCTGGACAGTTTTGGGGAGGCTATGGAAAATTTACAGAGGCTTTTTAAAAATCGTGGATGTGTTTTTCTGGTTTCTTCTGGGTCTAAATGAAACAGGAGCTAGAACAGGCTGTTTTGGGAGGTGGTGTTATTTTTGTTGTCTTTTTCTGTAAATCAGGTCGTCTTCTCTACTACTTTTATGACAAATGGAACAATACAGGAGTGATTAGACTTTAAACTATTCATGAGATCTAAGCCAAGTAATGTGATTTAATCTTTCTTCTGCATATATTTTAATATACACTGTGATTTCATTCAAATGGTTGAGCTTTGTACTGGTACCGTATAATTATCTCTGGTTTTAGCAGATGACTTTTTTTTTTTTTTTAAATGCCCGTGGTTTTTAGTAGATCTTTTTTTTTTCTATGTGTTATTTGTGTTTACNTTTTTAGTAGATCTTTTTTTTTTCTATGAGTTATTTGTGTTTACTTGTGGCTTGAAGATATCTTCAGCAAATATGAAAGGAGTTTCTTTTGATTAGTTAGCTCTGGCTAAGGTGCTTTCTGAAATTATAGTAAATCAAATGGTGGTGTTTGGGGTTTTTTTTCTGCCACTATTCTTTTTTTTTTCTTTTTTTCTTCTGGAAACGGGGCCAGCAGGTAGCACAGACACTTGTTTTCCATATGGGGAATACAATTAAACGCTGGGTTTTGCAGCTGCCCTAGAAATACCCCCACTCAGAGTGGCTCCTGGTCAACGGTGGCTACAGAGCACGGGTTCACCTCTGCGGCTGAACTCGGTCTAACTCCATTAATTTTTACCCAGCCTTGCTAATTTTTTACCTGGGTTTGCAACTTTTATCAAGCGCTGTGATGGATTTCCAGAAGTTTGGGAGGGCGGGTGCAGAGGAGCCTCTCCGGGAGGTGGTGGGAGCTGATGTGCTGGGGCAGGACGTCCTCGTGGGAGGAGGACACAGATGGAGAGGGGAAGGGGCACGAAGCGGGGTTTGCCCGAACTCAGGCGGAGAATTTGGGGAGGGCTGTGGGCTGCAAGCGGAATTGTGCCGTCTGTACGTAATGCTCCAACAGCTTCAAGTCATAAATGGTGCTGGGTCATTAGTTGTATCTCCGGGCGTTTTTAGCCCTGGTCTGATGCCTTCAAATCGTACCTGTTCCCAACTCCTAAAATAAAAGTTTATAGCAAAACGCCAAGCCTCAGCTGGTGACCTGGGCACGTATTGATGTTTGTAGATGGGCTTTTTAAATTTGGAATAGGTAAGAAAATAGCCATTATCCCTAATGCCTTCTTTCCAGAACTGCTGCTTCTGGCAATAAATGGGCTTTGTGCAAAGCTGAGGGTACGGGAAGGTTGGGTTACATCAAAACATCGAAGAGCAATACGTTCTATATCTGCCTTTCTCCATGGCAGGGGGGAGGCCGTACCGTGGCAGCAGCACTTTACCCTGCCTTGTGTGCCCGCACCGGTGGCCACGATGCGGTTATTAATTACTGCAGCCCGGGCTCCTGGTCCTGCCCGAGGTGGGAAGCGGAGACAGAGAGCAAGCTGCCAACTTGGAAAGGTGTTCCTGGCAGAAGAGCTTCCCCTGCCTCATCTTTATCTCCTGTGATTTGTGCTTGACTCGCCGGCTGTTGTCTTCCAGCTCAGCTCCTTCAGGAGAAATCTGGGTTGGATGCCCAGAAGCTGACTCAATGATGGGCTTGCTTAGAGGGAGCCGAGCAGGAGCTTGAAGTGCTGCAGGAGAGACCTGCGTCTTTGGGGCTGGTCTTCAAGTGATGTGAAGGAGATAGTGGCTCTTCTCAAAAAATACCTCCTTCTCTTTTCCCTCTTGATTCCTAGGGTGTCCCCTGAGGTGTCTGGTGTCCCCTCGGAGTGCTGCCTCATGTCTGGGAGCTCCTCTGGGTTGCTGGGACACGGTACAGCAGAGAAGGGGAAGGGGGTCACCTACCAGCACCCCCAGATCCCTATGGCTCGATGTGACGATGCGGTGGGGCTTCCCACTGCCTGGTCCTGAGGCTGTGGACAGTCTGACATCGCAAATCCATATGGATAGCTCTGGTTATCCCAGCGCTCCTGTAAACACCATGCCTTGGGCAGAGGGAGGTGATAAAGTGCAGATGGGGAGGATGCAGTTGTTTATTTTTCTTTAATCATCCTTTTGGCGTGCCCGGCTCCAAACAGCAGAAGAAACTCTGGCTTTTTCTTGGCGCAGCGGAGTCCTGTGCCCCGTAGCACGGGCTTTGTGAAACCCCACCAGGCAACGAGGCCACCCTTTGAGTTGCACCCAACTAATTCTTCCTTTTTATGTTGCTATCGGAATTAAAATTTTTGATGAAAGGCAGTGGGGAAAAGTCGTCTAAATCCTCTCCCCGCTAATCTGCATATTTTATAATTTTCCCCCAAAGCCTGGCAGTTACTCCCTAAATCTCCTCTTAAGTCTCCGTGAGAGCTGTTATTAAGACTTAGCAATCTATTAGCAACTTGGTGAGTTGTTCGGGGTGGGCTTGTCAGAAGGAGAGCTTTTAATTGCTGGGCTGAGCCAAGCCCTCTCGCTGTGGGCCTCATCGTGGTGTGAACTTGTGTTCTGGAAGGTGAAAAATACGGAGAGATGAGCAGCCTGGCCCAGTGGGAGGTGTCCAGTGGGAGCATTGGAATGAGATGAGCTTTAAGGTCCCTTCCAACCCAAACCATTCTGTGTTTCTATGTGGCATGAAGCCTTCCAGCTGCTGGCGTGGAGCACTGGAAGAGGCTGCCCAGGGAGATGGTGGAGTCTCTGTCTCTGGAGACATTCAAAACCCACCTGGACACGTTCCTGTGCAACCTGCGCTGGGTGGACCTGCTTTGGCAGGGGGTTGGACTAGATGATCTCCAAAGGTCCCTTCCACCCCATATCATTCTGTGATTCTGTGATGGTGTGACACCCTGGGGTGGGCAGGGGAATGGGAAACCAAATGCTGGAAGCGGTGGGAGGCTGGTTAGACCACGAAGCAGGGACTTCTCCCTCGGCAACCTCCGCAGAGGGCTCTGGTGCACCATGGAGGGGGTTGACACCTTCTTTGTAGGAGGTGCTTCAAATAAATAACTGAAGGGGAAGCCTTCAGTTATTCATTTCACCCCTTCAGGGTGAAAACCCACCTAGGAGTTGCTGGTGATAACTTGGTGGGACTCAGCTGACACACCACACTTGGGGTTTGGGTTCTGTTCTGGGGCTTCACATAAAATCACACAATGGTTTGGGTTGGAAGGGACCTTAAAGACCATGTAGTTCCATCCCCCCTGCCCTGGGCAGAGACACCTTCCACCAGACCAGGTTGCTCAAAGCCCCCTCCAACCTGCCCTTGAACCCCTCCAGGGATGGGGCAGCCACAGCTTCTCTGGGCAACCTGGGCCATGTCTCACCACCCTCAGAATAAAGAATTTCATCCTAATATCTAATCTAAATCTACCACACTCCAGGTTTTCCATGGCTTGTCTTGCAGAGTAAATGCTTGTGTATATTTTTCCAGGAGGGTTTTAACCGGAGCTTCGTTGCTTCCGTGCCAGTGCCTGTGTTTGGCAAACCCTGTTTGGCATCCTGGAGGGATGCTCGCCAGGAACACCGGGCTCCAGCTCCTGCCCGGGGACACGATGGGGACTTCAGCCTTGGGGACAGTCTGTCTCTGCTCCCCGGCGCTGCCCTGGCATGGATGAATGGCTCTGCCTCTCGCTCCCAGGGTACAGGTTGGTGATGCCTGTGGTTGCCACCTCCAAAACGCAGCAGATACACTGGGGAATCTTTTCTGGGTCTAGTTTGGGTCTCGTGTAGCCATAGGACGAGGGGTAATGGTTTTAAATTGAAAGAGGGGAGATTGAGATGAGATCTCAGGAAGAAATTTTTTACACTGAGGGTGGTGAGAGCCTGGCCCAGGTCGCCCAGAGGAGCTGTGGCTGCCCCATCCCTGGAGGGGTTCGAGGCCAGGTTGGATGGGGCTTTGAGCAACCTGGTCTGGTGGGAGGTGTCCCTGCCCAGGGTAGGGGAATGCAACTCGATGGTCTTTAAGGTCCCTTCCAACCCAAACCATTCTGTTTCTAGTTTCTTGTTCAGACGATGTGCGGTTGCTGCTGCAGGTGGTGGTGGTGGGCCAAGGGGGTGGCCAGCCCATGCCAGGCTGGTGGCATTCCCCACCAGGGCACATGTCCCTGCCTGATCCACGTTTGGGGAGCCAGTTGTGTGTGGTGGAGGTGGGATCGGTGCTGGTGGCTGCTGGTAGCCCCACATCCCAGTGGGGCAGGCACAAGGCTGCGAGGAACTTTCTTCTGCTGCTCTAAGCTGCTGCTGGAGGTTTGAGGATGGTGGTCAGCACACCAAACCATGGTGTAAAAACACTTCTTTAATTAAAGGTATGGGTGAGGAGCAGGGGGAAGGGAGAGCTGCCACTTACTTTGGGCAGACCCTGCTCCTGGTGCAGCAGCATCCATTCAGTTGCCGCTGCTCCAGGTACGTGAATTAGAGTGGCATAGATTTTTATTTTTTAACTTAATTTTTCACAGTTTCCCTGAGCAGCGGTTAATCCTGGGCCTTGCTGCCTTAGCAGGGTTGTTTTCAGAACACCTTTTCCCTAAACTGGGCTTTTCTTGCAGCTCGACAAGCCTTTCGGACAGCTGGGATGCTGAGCCTCACCCTGGGAATGCCAGGAGCATCTGCCCACCGTGGGCTGTGCCCATGCCGGGATAGGGCATGGGACAGGGATTTGGCATTCTTGGCACCTGCCCTGGTGGGGTTTCAGAGCAAACAAGCTCTGGGGTTGAGGATTAATAAGACTAAGTGGAGTATGAACAGTATCTGCTGGAGTTTTAGCAGCCCTGATGCCTGTTAACGCCCTTGAACCACGAACAGTGACAAATGTCTTCCCTGCTCATGTTTTAAAATCCAAAACCTTAACTCTAAGAAAACCTTAGCCTGGCCTAAGGCACGTTTTTACCCCGACTCCATCTCCTCTTAGTGGGCTTTTTAAATGGACTTGATAATTTTAAGTTCAGCCTTGCAAAACACTTCCTGGTGCCAGCCAGGTCTCTCCTCCTTGGCTGCCAGCGTCCGTGGCAAGGACACTTTCTTATATGCAAGGTGCAACTTGATGATTTTTATTTATTTGTTTTTAAAACTATTGCACAGTTTTGTTTCTTTTGAAAAATAGGCTTTTCTGGCCCACCAAGGACCTTGGGTATGCTGGGCAGCCTGGAGCTGATGGAGCTTGTGGTGTTGCTCCGTCCGCCTGAGAAGCTTCCCCAGGGCTGCAGGGACCCTCCTTGCCTTTTCCTCATCGCAAGTTTTTGAATGAAGTTATAGGAAGTTTGAATTTTGATGTTTTAGAGTCCCGTTTAAGTGGAAGAGCACTGTCACTTTCGGTATATTCTGTGTTGTATTTACTTTGTGTTATTTTAACATGCTCCATTGGATTGGGAGGATCTATCTTTATCTTGCGGGGGCCGGGGGGGTGACTGGGTCTCTGTTGGAGCCCCTCATTGCCGGTTGCAGGTATCTCCCTTGGCTTCACGCAAGGAATGCTCTGCTTCCCCTCTGCTTGAGTTTATTCTACTGCCATTCCCCTTGTCTCTCCCGGCCACTGCCGAGCAGAGGGGGTGTCATCAACCCACTGTGACACCAGGTTATCATTCGCTTGTGGCAGCTCATTCTGCTTTAAAATAGAACCCCAGCAAGACAAGCTGACATCCCCACCATCCCACGTGTCTTTTTGAGGAGTCTGCGATGTGGAACTGGCCGCTTTGTTATTTCTGGTTTTATCTGAGATTTGAAGATAGCAGAAGTATACCTTTTATTTTTTGTTAATTTTTTTTTTTTTAAGCTAAATCCCAAGTCTGCACGCACCAGGGTGGTGATGACTTGGTTTTGGTGGACTTGAGGGTTTGACAGCAGAGCAAGTATAAAGAGGGTACAGTTTCCATCATCCTCCATGGGGTCCTTGGGTAAAGCCTGGAGCCACTGTAGAAACCCAAGGCTGAAGGACTCTCCAGGTTAGGACTAGGAAGAGATGCGTAGGAGATTATATTCCTTAATGGCTTGAGGTGCTTGGTAAAGATATATTCTCCTTCAAGAAGGAAAAATTGCCTGGCAGACAGGCTGGAAATGCAGCCAGCAGCCATCCTGCATAGGGCCAGGAGTGTGGAGGACACGAGCAATGACCTGCCCCTGTGGGGTGTAGGACAGGCTGTGGTCCTGGAGGGTGGCTGAGCAGCGATGGGGACCCCAGATTTGCGAGCTCAGTGTTGCCTTGGTTTTGCTAAATGCCCTTCTGTGCCTCTTTGTTCTCCATGCTCCAGTAGAGAAGTGAATTTCTGAGGTTCCAGCTGCCTTATTTCCAACGAACAGCATGGTGCGTTCAGAAGCTGGGAGCTGTTAATGCAAATATTAGACTTTTTTTGAGCTAGGAGCTGATTTTTCCCTTTCCTGGTTGCCCCTACAGTGTGCCGGGGAGGAGAAGCGAGTCGGCACACGCACCGTGGTGGTCGGGCACCGTCCCGTTTCGGAAACAGATGCGTACGTGGCACAGAAGTTCTGCGACAACAGGATCGTCTCCTCCAAGGTGAGCTCACTCGGCTCCTCTGGGGCCATCCTGCCTGTGGATTCCCCCTCCTTTTTATTTGATGCTTGGTTTTGAAATTGAAAAGCTCCAAATTACAGAATCACAGAATCACATAGGGTTGGAAGGGCCCTCTGGAGATCATCTCCTCCAACTCCCTGCCAAAGCAGGTCCACCCAGAGCAGGCTGCACAGGAACGTGTCCAGGCAGGTTTTGAATGTCTCCAGAGAAGGAGACTCACCACCTCTCTGGGCAGCCTGTTCCAGGGCTCTGCCACCCTCAAAGTAAAGAAGTTCCTCCTCGTGTTTAGATGGAACTTGTTATATTCAATTTTGTGCCCATTTCCTCTTGTCCTGTCACTGGGCACCACTATAAAAAGACCGGCCTCATCCTCCTGACACCCACCCTTTAAGTATTTATAAGCATTGATCAGATCCCCCCTCAGCCTTCTCTTCTCCAGACTAAAAAGACCCAAGTCCCTCAGCCTTTCCTTGTAAGGGAGATGCTCCAGGCCCCTCATCATCTTTGTAGCCCCCTTGAAATCCTCAAGGATGGGTGTAAAGGTCCCTTCGTAAGCAGGGCAGCCTGGTCCATACCTCCCACCACCGCTCCAGTCTCTCTATTACTCTTTTTTTTCTTTCTTCCTCTCAATCCCACTGGGGGTACAGATGAGTTCTTTTCTTCTAGGCTGGGTGAGAGCAAAGCACATGGATACGTTGGTTTTGTTGGGTTGGGTTTTTGGGTCATTTTTAAAAAATGTTTTCTGGCATCCCCTTTGGGAGGAAAGAGGAGGTTAAATGTAATCCAGCGTGAGACAACAGCAACTCAGACTTGCAAAAGGGAGCGGGGAATTATTTTATAAATGGACAGAAAGATACGATTACCCTATTTGATTTTTGTTGTGGTTGTTGTTCTGTAGTGGTTTTTTTTCCTCTCTTGAGATAGGACGAAAATAACCATGCTCTGTTTATCCCCTTTGGATGAAAGGGGAAACATTCATACGGTATTAATGCAGCTTTTGTTTATGGTGGAAAACTGCGATGACACCCGTCTGCCTTCTGCTTAGCTTTTTTCCGTGACATTCATGAAGCTATTTCAAAAGATTTGAAGCCAATTCGAGTAAAATATCAAACAAGTGGCAGCCGATATTGTCAACACAGCTGGATACGGATTGCGATGGTTGGGATTCATGATGCTCAGCGTACAGTTGGGCTTCAGTTTTACTGTACTTGAGCTGTAAGATGGGGGGGTTTCCTCTCTTTTCTTTTTATTACAGCTTGGATCCCGTTTGTTTTTGTCTCAGAGCTGTCTGAGTTTATACTGGGGAAAAGTTTTACGTCTAACCATGTGTAATGGGTGTAGCATTCCCACTGACGTTTCCCTGGCACACAAGAGGGTCCTTCAGAGAGGACACTGTCCCCTCTGTCACTTCCCTCTCTGACAAGTGGTTTGTTTTAGCACTAATTTTAGTTCTTCCCTGATTTATTTTTGAATGTTGTGTCCTTACTCTTTTTTTCCATTGTATATTTGCTGGGGATGGAGTCTTCTCACCTGACCAGTCTCCTTTTATAATTAAGCGGACATTGGTCTTGAGACTTGGCTGCTTATTGTTCTTTGCTTATTCCAGGCGGCCTGAAAGATCAGATATTAGACCCGTTATTTTCCATGTTGTGCTTAAATTCTGCATATTTTCCAAAGAAAATAATTCAGCAGCCTTCTTGAAACGATAATGAGATCTTATAGCAGCTTTCCGGTGTCTGAAGGGGCTACAGGAAAGCTGGGGAGGGACCTTTTACGCGGGCATATAGTGATAGGATGAGGGATAATGGCTTCAGACTGAAAAAGTCTGAAAGAAGGGAGATTTAGATCAGATATTAGGAAAGAATTCTTCACTCTGAGGGTGGTGAGACCCTGACCCAGGTTGCCCAGAGAAGCTGTGGCTGCCGCATCCCTGGAGGGGTTCAAGGCCAGGTTGGATGGGGCTTGGAGCAACCTGGTCTGGTGGGAGGTGTCCCTGCCCAGGGCAGGGGCATGGGACTTTGATGATCTTTGAGATCTCTTCCAACCCAAACCATTCTATGATTTTGTGCAGATGTTTCCCTTATTGTAGGGTCTGTTTGTGACCCCCGACTCTCTCCCCACAGTACACCCTCTGGAACTTCCTCCCGAAGAACCTTTTTGAGCAGTTTAGAAGAATTGCCAACTTCTACTTCCTCATCATTTTCCTCGTGCAGGTAAGAGCTTTGATGCAAAGGCTGGGTTTTATTTACGTATGGATAGTAAGCACAGCTTGAGTGAGAACTGAGTTTCAAAAACAACTCTGTTGGTGCTTATGAGCATTTGTTTTTTTAATTGGGAGCTGTGTTATCATTCTGGCACACAGGTATAATAATTAAAATATTTGGGCCTGCCTGAGATGGCGTTTGAATGACTGCTGAAACAATTTTAAAAGCATCGTAACTCTCAAGATCAATCAACCAGTGAAAATGCGTTTGATACAGAACCAAGATCTATTTTTTTTAATCCTCTTTATTATTTCTGTTGCATAACTGTGTATTTTCCCAAGTTATATGACATTTCTATATCTGTTACGGTGAGTTTCAAAGCAAGCAGGAGAGAGAGGCTGTACTCGGTGAAATTCAGAAAATGCATAGCACGAGCTTTGGGAGTGTGAAGCTTCAGGAAGCTGCTCTACACAGCCCAAATAGCAGATCTGATACACGGACAAACTTTTTCTGCTCTGCTTTGTGGCTGTGGTTGAGGGGGATATCCTGAGCAAACCCGAATGTTTGGGAAAATCACTGCAGTGCGTTTACTCGCCTTTTAAATCCTGTGCTTGGGCCTGGGGCTCAGCAGACGACCTGCTCTAGGGCTGAAAATCAGTGTCAAAACCTCTACCCCGGCAAATTAAATGTCACCGTGCAGCTACTGCGAACTTTAGGTGACTTCTCCGGGGTTTTGGTGGTTCAGGTCGGGGGCATCGCTCTGTGCTGGGTTGCGCGTTCAGAAGTCGAGTGCCTGAAATGTTTTATCCTGAGAGAAAAGAGTTATGATTTATAGCGATTTCGGTGGCAGCTGCAGAAAGGGGGGATCCCAAGCTGACGGCGGAGGATGGCTCCTCCTGGCAGTGCCTCATGAAAGACCAGTTTCCCCAGCATCAGCTGGCTCCTCTCCATCACTGATTTCCCTGGCCTTGCTCCACTTTGTCAGAGAGAATTTGTAATTTGCCTTGAACTGAAGCGATGCCCCGGAGCCGGGGTGTCCTTTTTGTGTCGCTGGCCGTTTAGTGACGCGGTATTACATTTTATCTGTCGACCCTCTGGCCACGAAGAAAATGGGATATTCTTGATTTTACTTACAAAACCCGTTGCGATTGAGCTGCTTGCCCACTTTAGGCACAGGGGTATGCCGGTGAGAGAAGAGCCTTGCTATTCCTCCTTGGTTTTATTCTGTGATCTGTGATTCCCTCTAAAAAAAGGAAGCAACCTTCATGCTTTATTAGAGGAAAGAAGAAACCCAACCGAGCAAAACCCAACCTGACAGCACTAATCCACTTGCTGCCCTATAGAGTAACTGACTGCCTTCTGGTGCTCCTTCTTCTGGAGACGTCACTTGCCTGAAAAAAGCACTCAGGGCCGCTCCGTTCATTTAAAATATCCAGGGTTATACCTTGATAAATGGCAACTATGGCTTAAATGTTGGTGCTTAACTTTAAATTACTTTAAATTAATAGAATTGCCCTGCATGCCGCGTTGGGAGCAAAGTGTCACGGCGTTGGGGAATTGCTTGGTGCATCAGCTCTACCTGCCGCTGCAACCCTTCATCACATGTCTATTATTCTGTGACTCCCAACTCAGATCGTGTTTTGGTGAGAGGAAGAGAAGGTACATGCATTAAACATAAAACACCTCTTAGTGCAGTAACAGGAGCTGTTTCTTTGGTTCATCTATTGCAACGCTTAAAGGAAACTACGAGCAAACTCCTGGTGGGAACGGCTGGCCTGGAGAACGGCCCCCAGTGTTTTGTAGACAGACCAAGCTGACAACATTAAGCTGATTTAGGAGGCGCCAGGAATGAAGAATGTCCCTTTTCATTGACAGAGATGACTTCTGAGCTGTGGTCTTCAGTTTCTTAAACAATGAGTTGGGAAGAAACTATCAAGTAACAGGAGGATTTTGTCACTTTTAAGTGGATCCAAATTAAGCTGTTGAAGTCCTAAACCAGCTCAAAAATAGCTTCAAAGGAGTCTGCCTTTGATGTTCTGGCTCGTTGCTCCTGTGTCCCTTGGCTTCCCACCAGCTGTGAAGAAGAGCAGTATCCAGCCACGGGATGCGCAGGGAGTGCAGCCTCCAAGTACACAAACGAGTTATTCTGGGGACTTCATCGAATATTTGTGTTCATACATCTATAATACAGCATTTTTGTGGACAGAGGTCGTATTATTTGTTTAAACAAACACACACAACTGCATCTTGTCCAGTGCAGAAAACTCTCTGGGCAGCAGGAGGTCCTTTCCCTTGCCCTTCTCAGCTAAAAGCCAAATTTCTTATTGTATTCCCAAGATTTGTCCATTTTTTTTTGCTAGATAACTTTTGACTGACTGGCCTAAACATCAACAATGCCACCCCAGTGTGCGATGTGTCTGTGTGACACTTGGCACTGTCCTCGCTCGAGGTTGTTCCTCCAAAGTCTGGTTTCTACCAGACTTTCTGTTTGTGAACACTTTACACCCATTTCAGGGAGCCAGGGCTTTTGGAAATATTTATTGTGTTTATCTTGGTTTATCCTGATGTCAATTAACTCATTCACCACTTACCTGGCTGCTTCTTGTGGCGTACCTCTTCCTCTTTGATATCTCCTGGCTCTTCTTTCTTTGGGTCTGATTGTGCAGTGTGTGGCATTTCATGGGTAAAAGTTTCCACCCGGCTGATAAGAGCAGCCCTGGCCTTCACGCAGCTTTTTACGGGCAGCCTAAAACAATAAATTTACAGATGCTGCTGTTTGCGAGCGTGCCAAAAAAGCGGAGGGAGACAAAGTCCCTTTGTGGGGACACAAAGCCTTTCTGCTGAGCTTCCCCATCCCTGTCGTCACAGCCCTCACCATCTGCCTCTCGTGCTCCCATCCTCTCGGGGGACAAAGGGAAAAATGGCCAATTTTGCATGCCGTGGTTTGGAAGGTGGGGCAAGGGCACAGCGTGTCCTCCTTCTGCATTATTCCCTTCTGGTTATGAACCTGTTCTGCTGTTCTTCCCCTCCGGACCATGTCATGACCTCTTGGAGTGGGTCCTGGACCTGTTGGAGTGGGTCTGGAGGAGACCACAAAGATGTTCCGAGGGCTGGAGCCGCTCTGCTGTGAGGACAGGCTGGGAGAGCTGGGGGGGTTCAGCCTGGAGAAGAGAAGGCTCCGGGGAGACCTTTGAGCCCCTTCCAGTCCCTGGAAAGGCGTTACAGGAAAGCTGGGGAGGGACTTTTTACAAGGGCATGTAGTGATAGGACGAGGAGTAATGGCTTCAGGCTGGCAGAGGGGAGATTGAGATGAGATCTCAGGAAGCAATTCTTTGCTGTGAGGGTGGTGAGAGCCTGGCCCAGGTTTCCCAGAGAAGCTGTGGCTGCCCCATCCCTGGAGGGGTTCAAGGCCAGGTTGGAGGGGGCTTGGAGCAACCTGGTCTGGTGGGAGGTGTCCCTGCCCAGGGCAGGGGGTTGGAAGGAGATGAGCTTCATCGTCCCTTCCAACCTAAATCATTCTGTGATTCGATGATACAGTCAGAAGAAATAGCATTTTCCTGCAGCCCGAAGGTTTAATTAAGGATAAAGGGCTTGGTCTTTGCTGCGGCGCTGGCTCGAGGCGCAGCGTGAGCACCGCACTGAGCTCGGGAAGGATCCAGCTCTCCTCCCCACGGCCCTCCTGCGGTCACTGCCCTTAAGTTGTGCTCTTAACTCACAATTTCAGAGCTTAATGGCAATATATGGCTTTACATTTCGTTTCAATATTCATGTTCCATTCTGCCATATATTTCTGAGGTAATTTGGGCTGATGCAGGTTATTTTTAACCTCTGAGTCTCAGTGGTTCAAGGCGACTGGTGGTGTCCTCCCTCTCATAACCTGCTGCGTTTTAGGGTTCGGATGTGCCCCATCTTCACTGCCAAAGAGGAGAAACAGCCCTCCTGTGGCTCAGTGAGAAATGAGGGTTTTTTTCACTTTGTGCATTGCTGTTGCCTCTTCCCCATCCTCCTTCCCTGCCTCGGTCCTCTCCAGCACATCCCATGGTGGGAGCAGCCTCGTGGCATCCACACTTTGAGTAGTTGTGTTTGTGTAGCCTATCCCCAAGAGCTTGTTTCCTGCTATAGCAAGGTCAAATTTATGTTTTAAGCTACTTCTGATACGGTTTTCCCACCTGAGGACAATCCATGGTCTTCAGGAGGAGGTTTTGTATTCTTCTGGAGATGGAGGAGAGCACTCCTGGGGACGTCTGTGCCTGTCCTTCTTGTGTACCCCATCCTTCCCTCCCTCCTCTGCTGGGCCCAGTGGGATGAGCACCCTTTTTCCCTTTGTTACCAGAGTTTTTGTTTCTTCTGCTGCCTGAAAACCAGTTGTCAGCAGTAGGTTTTTTCTCTCTGCAGGTGATAGTGGACACCCCGACCAGCCCGGTGACCAGCGGCCTCCCGCTCTTCTTTGTCATCACGGTCACAGCTATCAAACAGGTACAAGTGTCAGTGTGGGGAGAGGGAGGTGCTCTTTGGGAAGTGTGCTAGGGGAAATGATGAACGTGTATTTGAACAGACTCAGAAGTCACCAGAATGGGCTGGTGGGTTTGGTGAACCCATCTCAGAAGGTCAGACATGTTTACTGGTGCTTTTCAAGAGAGGCTACATGTTGAGTGTGGTTATTGGTCTCTCCTGTTTTGGAGACGTAGAACATCTCTAGATGTTCCGTTGTAAGCAAGCCGTGAGGGTCAGTAAAGGTTACGGCTGTACTTCTGGCTCTGCTTGAATTTTTCTTCTCTTTTTAGAAATGCTCTCCGAGTCTTTGCAGGATGTGGAGACGTGCTCCAAATATAGCCCCTGCCTCCCCTGTTGGGAAATGGAAGGGACAGGTTCTGCTCATCCACTCGGCTAGTCCCGACAATACCTAGTCCTCATCTTCTCCTGGCGTTAAAAGCCCCTTTTCCTCCCATCGTGTGCACGTGTGCCACTTAAAAATCTCCTCTGCAGAAGGATTGAATAATAAAAGCAGTTTCTTCTGCAGGGGCCAGAAAGGGAGAGCCAGAGTAAAATCCATCTGCTTCAAATGTGAATGTTTTATTATTCTTTCGGTGAGGACTGAAGAGGAAGAGTCTTGTCCTGCGTTACCATAGGAAAGAGTCGCAGGGTGCTAAGCGTATTATTCATTTTATCAGCCTGTTCTCACCAACACTGAGAATAATAGAAACACGTTACAGTAATTTAGCTGCTCGTGGCATGCACTGCATATAGATTTATTTTTTTGTGCGTTATTTTAGTTTGTTCTGAATCTGTCAAATATGCATATGAAGTTTTTTAAATAAATTGATTTGGTCTGAACTCCTCTGGTTGATGGTTTTTCAGGCATGGAGGAGGTCTGAGGACTGCTTAATTTAATTTTTTTCCATTTTTTTTCATTTTAATTCATTTTTTTTTTTTTAATCTCCGTTCCCACTCACCCTCTTCCATTAGTTTACTTTCCTCCTTAACGAGTTTGTGTTGCCTGTATTTGTGTGCCTAGGGCTACGAGGACTGGCTGAGGCACAGAGCTGACAACGAAGTGAACAAAAGCAACGTCTTCATTGTCGAGAATGCAAAACAAGTGCAGAAAGAGAGTGAAAAAATCAAGGTAACTGTTAACGGAGAACTCAGGTTGTTATCCTTGAAGCTGGTGGGAAGAGGGAGGTGTGTGGTGAGGGCGGGAGGAGGGATGAGCTGCCCGGGCGAGCTCGCTTTCAGAAGAGATGCTCCGAGAGAGCCGTTCCCTGTTAAGGAGTGAAGCTGCCTTTGTTTGATGGCTTTTGAAAAGCTGTCTCACAAAAGCTGTACCGGGGCTGACAAGTGACAGATCTGTCAGCGTTTTGCACTTCTCTGGGACAGGCAGTCCTCTTCTATTTCCAACTCTCCCAAGGACACCAGGAAAGTACACTAGCTTTGACGGTAATTTATCACCCCGTGCTTCAGACAAGTACAGAGTCTTTTGCTTCATCGAGATTTAGTGGAGAAATAAATCCTAACTGTGCCACGTGGGCACTCCCAGTTGGTGCTGGGATTGACCCATCGGGCTGTGGGGTGATGCTGGGGGACCCATGCACCTCCTGAACCCCTAATTCCCTTTTAGCCAAGCTCATTTCTCTTAGGCTTTGAGAGACCTAAGAGATCCGTGAGCATCTAATAATCAACCAAGAGGGCTTTTCATGTAGGTATTTCCTTTCTTTCAGGTTGGAGACATAGTAGAAGTGAAAGCAGATGAGACCTTCCCCTGTGACTTGATATTTTTGGCCTCGAGCAGCGTTGATGGGACCTGTTACGTGACTACAGCGAGTCTGGATGGCGAGTCCAATTTCAAGGTGACGGGGACGAAGGGGGCGGCGTTGGGATGCTGGGCTGCCTGGCGATGCTTGCCTTGGAGGGGGAGTGGACGTTTAACTGGGGGATGCTCCCATGGAGCCCATCACTGTGGCTGTATTTACGGCTCTTCCCTCCATCCACTCCCAGCGCTTCAGGGATTGTTTGTTTCCCGTTTTCTCTCCAACAGCCATTTCTCCTGGCGTGGCCCCAAATCGAAATGATATTTATCCATATGGTTTCGCTGCCATATTGCCCGTCGCGGGAAGCGTGTTAGTGCTTCCCTGCTCCTCCTGAGCTCTGGTGCATCGGGAAAGCAGTGCCTGCAGCTCCCTTCCCACTACCTGCCAGTGCCTCTGTTGCTTAACTGAGCTTTTCCAGTGAGATCGGGGACTTTTTGAGGCAGTATGTCTGGATTCATTTGGGGGAATTTTTCACCAGCGTGAGAAAAACGTCACTTCTGGGTTTGTTTTTTTTTCCCTCTCTCCTTTCCCTGAGTCAAGCAGTGAAATTTAATACTAGCCTTGCTCAGGAGGAATCTCTTACTTTATTCATCCCCCTCCTTCTAAACTAGGGAAAGAGGCAGCAAGAACAACAAAAAAACTTTTATACGTCAGAAGACATGAAAATTTGGTTGCCCTTGTGTTTAATAAATATTTATACAGATAGTGCAGTAGTAAGAGTGGAAGACACTTTAAAATGACGTGATTCATTCTGGCACACTCTGAAGTCAGAGGGAATACCACTGGTGATCTGATAGATACTGTATGGGGTGGGTGGCTCTTAATTGGTACTGGAAATCTTGCGTAGGAGCTGCTGAGGTGCTGGTGCACCGTACTGGTCCCACTGGCAAAGAAGAGTGGAGCTTTGAAGTGGCTTGAGGCTAAAAATAGATAACCATATTAAATAGGCAATTGCTTATTTGTGTCAGGTGTATTATATGCATGAGCTCACATACTTTTGCAGAGCCTTGGCTCTTACTAACTTTTGAGTCTGTAAAGGGGGTGCTGAGTTTCTATCTCAAGCGCTGGGGTGTTTTTTCCTGGTTTATGGATTCCTGTAGGTGCCTGGGAGCTGCCTCCTGTTTCTTGACGAGATGAAGATGGGTTTGAAGGGGAAGGGAGGAGCAGAAAAGCGAGTGCTGTTTGGGGAAGTAGGTCTGACATTAGGAACCAGGGTTTGCTGCAAAAGGATGGTGAGGGAAGCACACGCAGAAAAAAACCTCATCTGCACCAGTATCTGCTGCCTACCTGGTGGGGATTTTCGTGGTAATTGGGGCATCTCAGGTCGAGGTGTGGGAAAGGCACTTGGTTCAGTGAAACTGGAACAGAACCACCAAAGGCTTTTTGCCAGGGCTGTGTCTTGGAAGCGCGAATCTCCGGTCACACGTTACCTAATAGGACACGTGTTTTCCAAATACGCTGGGGTTGTAAAAATCGTGGAATTGATTAGGAGACGCCTTTGAAGCATCGCTCGGTAATTGCAAAACGGTGTCCATGGTGACAGGGGTTGGGTTTGCTAACTGGGCGCTGCGGGGAGAGTTTTGGGTTGGGTTTCCCAAAGGCCGTGCTTTATACCAGGGATGCGCGTGTGTGTTTGTGCGTCTGCTTTCCGCAGGGAAAGCCAGGCAGGTTACCCAGACGGCGGGACGGTGGGTATTTATCCTGTCATGGCTACGGCGTGTGTCACGTTAAGGGTTCCTCCCGGGCTGCGCACGGAGGGGAAGGCAAACGTAAGGAGCGGAGGAAGCTTTTTAATGAATTTGTTTATGAAGATGGATTAAGGCAGCCTGCCGTGCAGCCCGCCGTGACTTGGAGCTCTGAGTAGCTCCTATAAATAGCGCCTGGAAGGCAGCGAGCGGATCCTTCGTGGGCTTTCCAGTTAATTGTGAGAGATGAACCTTTGCAGCAGCAGCTGCTAAAAATATCTCGGAGTCTGCCAGGGCTCTGCCTGATCCCTGGGCTCTGGGGCTGGCCTCTAATTACCTTCAGGAGTGGGAAGGTGGTCCCCAGGAGCCCCTTCAGGCCAGGGGGACCTACAGCCTTCTATCCCACCTCAGCTGGGGTCACAGCAAGTCCCTGGGGGAAAACCAAAGATGCTCTGCTTCTGGTTCACCTTCTACCCAACAGATATCCACCAGCTCCATCCCGCATCCCCAGCAGCGTGGCCAGCAGGGTGAAGGGGGGGATTCTACCCCTCTGCTCCACTCTGGTGAGACCCCATCTGGAGCATTGTGTCCAGCTCTGGAGTCCTCGGCACAGGAGAGACATGGACCTGTTGGAGCGGGTCCAGAGGAGGCCACAAAGATGCTGTGAGGGCTGGAGCCCCTCTGCTGTGAGGGCAGGCTGAGGAAGTTGGGGGGATTCAGCCTGGAGAAGAGAAGGCTCCGGGGAGACCTTAGAGCCCCTTCCGGTCCCTAAAGGGGCTCCAGGAGAGATGGGGAGGGACTCTTGATCAGGGAGGGGAGCCATGGGATGAGNGTTCTGGTAAATTCAGTCTTCAGCTGAGAGAGATGCTTCAGCTGTTTTGTGGGAGTGGGGGCTTGGGCGAGCTGCTGGGGCTGCTGAGTCTTTGCGTGGTGGCATTTTAAGTAGTGGGTGAAACACGGGGGCTGCGTGGCTGGGGGCGCTGCCAGTGACGCTGCTTCTGCTTCTCTCCCCAGACTCACTACGCCGTGCGGGATACCACCGTGCTCTGCACGGACGAAGCCATCGATGCCCTCACGGCCACCATCGAGTGCGAACAGCCACAGCCTGACCTCTACAAGTGAGTCTGCCCATCCTGCTCCTCCTCCTGCCCACCGTTCCCCTCCTCCTGCCTGGTGTCACAGAATCACAAAATGATCTGGGGTTAGAAGGGACCTCTGGTGATCATCTAGTCCACCCCCCTGCCAAAGCAGGTCCACCCAGAGCAGGTCCCACAGGAACGTGTCCAGGCGGGTTTTGAACGTCTCCAGAGAAGGAGACTCCACCATCTCCCTGGGAAGCCTATTCCAGTGCTCTGCCACTCTGTGTCCTGGTCCCTGTGCCAGTTCTTGGGCCACTCTCCCTCCCAAGTAAAGTGCATGGGGCTGAATGACTTCCAGGAGTAAGTGGTTTTTGTGGTTCGATCCCGTGAAGGAGGTATGGGGTGTGCTGCACGGTCAGGTCCTGCTGCTCTGCTGATGGGGAGCAGAGGCTTCTCCCTGTCCCAGGGCACCCCTCTGAAGCATTAAACTCTCAAATGCACTCATTTACGTGTTTGCTTCCATCTCCTGTCAATGAATTTTTAAAGTATGTCTGTAGTAGCTCTTTATAATGTGTTTGTAATACAAGTTTTTCATATTTTTGCTGCAGATTTGTTGGAAGAATTATCATCTACAGAAGCAACCAAGAGCCTGTAGCCAGGTTGGTCTTGCAGCCATCTGGCTGGCCCTCCTCAAAGAGGTTGGGCATCTTCATCCGGTTTCAAGGATCTGAACTCCTGCTGCCATCACTCAGTTTTAAACTGAAATGGGGGATTTAGTTTAGATATCGGGAAGAAATTCTTCACTCTGCGGGTGGTGGGACACTGGCCCACGCTGCCCAGAGAAGCTGCGGGTGCCTCATCCTTGGAGGGGTTCAAAGCTTCTCTGAGGGAAAGCAGAAACTTAAGCATCAATCAGTGTGTTTGGGGGAAAAATAAGCAAATAATGCCCCCATACGTCATGAAATCCAGACCGCTGTCGCTGGAGCGGTGCCAGCTGCGTTTCGTGCTGTGTTGGATCTACCTGCACCCCAGAAGCAACAGAGGGATATGGGCTGGGGTTTCAAAGAGAAATAAACAGAGAAATGGGAGCCAAATAAGACATTGGCTTCGATTGACTGCTGGAATGGACAGATTTCCGATGCTTTTACAATCAGGTTTTTATATAGGTATTAGAACATATTAGATCTGAACATTTTGCACTGATTCCTCGAAAGCCTTACTGATAATCCCCCATTAAATTTGGCGCTTTGAGCACCAAAAATAGTCTGCGTGAGATGAAATGGAGATATAAGTATGTAAAGAGGAACAAACTCAAGCAATGCCCAATTTAACATACAAATCAAGTAATCAGATTTAAGAACATCTGTTTAGTTTCATAATCTATCTCTGGTCTAAATTATAAAGCCGTTTGGATGTTCTTTGAGTGATGTAATGGTGTAACTTCTTTTATATTTAGGTCTTTGGGTCCTGAAAACCTGTTGCTGAAAGGTGCTACCCTCAAAAATACCAAGAAGATTTATGGTGAACAGTTTTTATTTTTATTATTATTCTTATTTAAGTAGTGCTGGGAAATAATGACAAATGTAGGTGCTCACCACTATATCTAGAGAGGGAAAATGCTTCTCTACAGTTGTATTCGGTGTGGGAGCCGATGGCAAAGTTGACGGGGTGAAATTAGGAGGTGCTCGTTGTGTTAATACACCTGAGGAAGCTTTTCTTTTTGCCTGAGATGCCGAGAGCAGGGAGTTGTTCCCAAATCCTTTGCTGAAAATGTGTGCTATAATCACAGCCCCAGCCGGTTGTGATGGAGGGTGACGGCTGTTAGGGATGACTGATGTTTTTGCCGACTGTATGTGATCCATAGGCTCCTGCTCAGTGCTCTGGGATATATGTAATTATATTACTTGGCAGCCTCGGAGGTTTCTGTAGTTGAACAGCCCTTGGGTAATTAATGCCTCCTTCTTCATCTGGGATTCGAGTTTCATGTAAACACCGATGCCCCTCATGGCTGAGTGCAGGCTGGGTCCCCCCTGGGCTGCGGGTCCCTTATGAGCCCTGCTTTAATACCCCGCAGGAGTCGCCGTCTACACCGGAATGGAAACAAAAATGGCTTTGAACTACCAAGGGAAATCTCAGAAACGGTCTGCTGTAGAAAAGTGAGTATTTATAGTCAGCAAAAATCGGTAAAGGCTGTTGGGTATTTTTTTTTTTCTATGGGTGATTTGTGCAGAAATAATCCCTTAATCTCCTGCCTTTTGTTTCAGATGCTCTCTGATTACGTAGAATATCTGTATATTTGATTAAACATACATTTGATGAAGGTGCATCGTTTAATAGCTTTTTTTTCCTTAAAAAAAAATTAAAAAATATTAAAATCTATGAACTGACCCTGAATATCAGCGCTGTCAAAAGCACTTGTTTTGTAATTCCCTCCTTACAAGCAAGGAAGTCTTGTTCCTGCATATTTTTTTTATTTGCATGGTTTTCTGTATAAAAAAAATAGCTGCAAGAATTTTAAAAAAGAAACCTATCTTTCAGATCTATCAACGCTTTCTTGATAGTGTATTTGTGCATCCTTCTGAGCAAGGCCACGGTGTGCACCACTCTGAAATACGTCTGGCAGAGTAATCCATTTAACGACGAGCCCTGGTACAACGAGAAGACTAAAAAAGAGAGAGAGACGTTCAAGGTAAGTGGATTTGTATTTCAACACCTCCTTCAGCCTTATCTTTTTTTTGTCCTGACGGTTTTATTTAATCTGGTGGGGGCTGCTGCCAGCCCTGGGAGTCCTCTTTGCTCGCTGGAAGCGCTGTCGTTTCCTTCGGGCTCTCCTCCTCTTTGCGTTTCTTTCCTGCCTGTGCAGGGCGGTGCTTGCGTGGAGCATCAATAAATACTCTATAATACAGAGACGCAGCCGCCGATTTAACCTGGATCCTTATCTGAACTCCAGCTCTCTCTCGACTTTGAGTAGGTAAACTTAAATTGAGGTCACGTCAACCGGCTTCTTAAACTTGCCGAGACGCAGGCAGTCAAGCCTGAAAGGGTGTGAGTGTGGAGAAATCTGCCATTTGATGGATTATTGAGTCGGAATCGCAGGGATGTCCCCGCCTCAGCTGTACCCTTGTCGCAGCGTGACTGGTCTCAGGTCACTCGCTCCTTGTTTCTAGTTACTTGAGATCAGAATGAGCCGGTAGCGGTACGTTCAGGAGAGGAATATTCATGAATAAAACATTGGTTTGGTCACTGTGAAGCAGTGAGATGTACTTTTGTAGATCTGCAGAGGGCGGTTAGATTTTCTGCATCAAAGGAAAGTGGAATTTGGCCCATTTAACCTTAAGAAAAGCTGTCTAAAACCCCAGATGTGTAAACTGCCCCTGATGGGCACAGACTGCATCTTCTTCTCCCCTTTCCATTGCAGGTCTTGCGGATGTTCACAGACTTCTTGTCGTTTATGGTCCTCTTCAACTTCATTATCCCAGTCTCCATGTACGTTACGGTGGAGATGCAGAAGTTCTTGGGCTCTTTCTTCATCTCTTGGGACAAGGAGATGTACGACGAGGAGATAAAAGAGGGGGCGTTGGTGAACACCTCGGATCTGAACGAAGAGCTCGGGCAGGTCAGAAGATGCTCTGTTTGCATCTGCTGGAGAAAAATGTGGATGAAAACATCCTCCCTGATAGGAACCCTTGTTGTGGCAGTCCCTCGCGGTCCCCTCAGGGCAGAGCTCCAGCCGGTTTGGTGGCACTTTCCATTTAATGTGATTCTACTCGCTCTGCGAAACGGATCAAGGATATAAATAGTGCATGAAAGAGCAGGAATTGGGTCATGCCAATTGTTTCCATATTGGGGAATATCAGGCGCAGCTCTCTGCCTGTCAGGATGGCTTGCTTTCACAGCTTCAATTAAAAATTTAAAAACCTCTCTTTCTCTTCGAGGATTAACTTAAAGGCTCTCTGGGCAGGCACTGCCCTTGCAGCCACGCTGGGGCAACGAGACAGTTCAGGCTTCCCTTCCTCATCTGCACCAGGAGAGACTGAGTGTAGTGCCTCCTGCTTTTTATTTTGCTTTAAAAAAAATAAATATATATATATATATTTGGAGTAGCAATTACCTAGTTCAAACACAGCACCAAGATGAAAATCCCCCAAAGGAGGCAGCAGAGCTGCGGCAGCAGCTATATAAGCACTAGGAGCTGTAGCAAAGGACCCAATAAAGAGGGTGAGGGGAAAATGGTGTATAAGATGTGAACAGCGTGGTGGCAGAGGTGAAAGAAGAAGTTGAAAGGTTGAGGAGTAATAGGGAGAAAAGCA
>VXAK01013550.1:77907-97524 GCA_013399435.1 Arenaria interpres
CCTCATCCCATCCAGCCAGCCTGTCCAGATCCCTCTGCAGAGACTTCCTCACTCAAGCAGGTTGATGCTCCCACCCAACTTGGTGTCATCTGTGACGTTACTGAGGTGCACTTGATCCCTTCATCCAGATAATTGATAAAGATATAAAAGGGAACTGGCCCCAGTACCGAGCCCTGGGGAATACCATGTAAGACCAGCTGCCAACTGCAATTAGAGCCTGTTACTGGGGAACTCTGCTCTTTCATCCATGTGCTCAGAGT
This sequence comes from Arenaria interpres, assembly GCA_013399435.1. Classification (NCBI taxonomy): domain Eukaryota; kingdom Metazoa; phylum Chordata; class Aves; order Charadriiformes; family Scolopacidae; genus Arenaria; species Arenaria interpres. The sequence continues at coordinate 78,168 of VXAK01013550.1, forward strand.
TTTTTGCCACATTGCCCAGGGAAAGGACAATTTGTGGAGACTTTCTCTCCTGGTGCTTTCTCTCCTTCCTTGGTTGCAACAGGGAGAGGCTCCAGCCTCCCACAAAAACTGAGATGCTTCCCGTCTTCCCCCTGCATGTGCTTGGGTGCAGCCCTTCAGCAAGGACTGAGGAAGATGCATTTTTGGGAAGGCCCCTCCTCATCCATCGCTGTTGCTAATTCCCTGGCCTGGCAGTAAGCTCAGCGCCGAGCTCAGCCCTGGGGAGAAGAGGACACCAGGTCTGGCCAGTGCCCTGACAAGCCCCATCACCATCATACAGTGCTCCTTGGCCGTGGAGGAGCTGTGCGTGGCACAGCCATGCTCGAGCCAAGAGGGGACAGCAAAGGGAATTAGCAGGTACCTAAAGATACTACATGTATATTCTAGATATTCTAGGTATTCTTTTTTTTGCTTTAGGTATAGAGAAATCAGCAGGTGCCACGAGGGCTCTAAGGTGAGGAAGGGGGTACTGGGTGCTTTTGAAATAGATCCATGGTTGATTAGACCTCCGTGTTCCTCCGCTCACATGGCAAAATGCCACCGCACGTATTTTTAAATAAATTGCTAATTGAATATCGTGCGGCACGGCTCAGATAACGGCAGGCCCCCGTGCGTTCCCCCGCTGGGCTGTCTGATCTCCCGGGTCTGTCCGTTGAGGGCACACAGATAAATTGTGCGGGCAGATCACCTCGGTTTGAATATTCATGGTCTGAATGCGCTGCCGAAGGCAGACGGGCTGCTGCAGTGCAGGTCTCCTGGCGGAGACGCTGGAAAAGCTGCAAAAAAAGCCCGTTTGGGATGGACTGTGAATGCAAAAGAGGAGATGGCGGGGAGCAAGTTGGTTGTGTTCCCTCTCCTTGCGGCAGAACCCGCTGACAGGCTGGTCCATCCCTGCTCCTTGCTCAGACCCAAGCTGCGGCGTGTTGGAGCGTTGCCGGTGCATCTTCCCGCACAGGATTCGGTGGGGTTTTGCTTTAGAAGCTGCAGCTACAGGAGCCCGGCACCACACTGGTTTGCAAGGTGCATCATTGCTGAAAATGGATGTGTTGCTTTAACAGTTAGGAAGAAAAAATGAGAAAAGAACGGAGGTTTTTGGCTTTACCCTAAATGTGCTTTTCTCCCTCATCAATCTTCAGATTTTAAAGAGAGTAATCTGAAAAGATAATGATGCAGGAAACTTTTTTTTTTTAAACTCCCCGAGGGTCGTTCTCCTCTGCCTGTAGAGCATCCATTCGCTGCTGCTGCTGCCTCCGTGCCAGATCTCAGCCTATATTCAGCCACGAGCCTCCTGCTACAGCCCCCGTGTTAAAAACACCCACCCCACGATTCAGGAGATTATTTTTAGCCTGTGCAGAAAAATACTGCTTCCAGGAATGGGGCTTGCAGGGCTTTGCTCAGAGAGAGGGGTGGGTTCTGCCTTCAACATGGATTTGCTGTGTCCCGTAGGGCTCTTTTTTAGTGTTGCCCTGGATTTAAAATTCAAAATTCAGATACCATGGGTGGTGCAGCGGGTTCAGGACAGTGTCACAGCTCTTTGCTTTGGGCTGGCTTGGATTTTAATCCAAGCTACCCAGAGGAGAAGGACAAAACAAAATTAATATGCTGAACCCCTTATGATTTCTCACAGCGAGCAGCTGTGTGTGGCAAATGTTGTTTATGTCGTGTTTTTATGAGTTTTACCTCCTCGTCCCCAAAGCCTGGGGACCACCAGGCTGCGAGGGGCTTTGTGGCCCATCCGAAACGTGACGGTGACACTCTTGTTGCTCCATCTCTCGGCAGGAAGGTTTCCGACAACGCGATGCTGCAGTGGAGGCCGTTCCTGTACTGGACCTTCCTGGGCGCCTTCGAAGGGCTCGTGTTTTTCTTTGGGGTTTATTTCCTATTTCAAAATTCATCGTTGGAAGATAACGGAAAGGGAACACCACCAGAAAAAAAAAAAAAAAAAAAAAAAGAAAAAGAAGGGAAGAGCAAGATGAGTGTTTTGTGCACTGCCTCTCTCATAGGCCTGGCAGGGAATATCTACACGCTTAATCTGTGCAGTGTGTCTCGAGTCTTGTCCCACGGCGTAGCCTTGCTTATGGTGTGATTTTTGCAGCAAATGCTTGCAATGAAACGTTTTCCAAATTGCCATGGAAACAGGGCAGAGCTGGTTATAATCACTAGGTAAAATAACTAGTTTTACAGCTTCATTCCAACCCGGCGAGCTTTGCAGAGCATGGTCCCAGGGCAGGAGCGGTGTCTGTCCTTCCCACCCTGTGAAATTCAGCTGGTGACAACCCACCGAATTATTATCCCACCTCGATAAGATGCTGCTTGTCAGCACAGATGTGGTTTGGGGCTCCGAGGTGGGATGTCAGCCGCCCCCCTGCCTTTGCCGGGTGTTGGGGGGGCTTTTGCTGGGGTTTTGCTGCCGTTTGGAAGCCAGCATAAGTTAGCACCGCTGTCAGGAGGAGCAGGCTGTTCCTCTCCTCCCTGCTGTCTGCATCCTCCTGCCGCTTCTGTCAGGACAAGCCGCCCGCACGGCCACGTGAGCGAGGTGTGGGAGCTGCTCCGGGGTAACTTGCACAGAAAAAGGGGGCGGGGGGGCAGAAAGATTGAATTTTTTTTTTCTCTTTCTCTTTTTTTTTTTTTCCTTTTCTTTTTGCTGGTTAACTGAGTGCAGAGCGTTAGCCCGGTGCAGCTGCCACCCGTGGTGACCTGGGCTGTCTCAGTTCCCAGTCCCCAAGGAAAGGGGTTTTCAGACCTTGGCTGATGGAAAACTTCTTTACGCTATCACTTGTGACCCTTGAAAACACCTTTAGCTTTTTTCAGTGGCTAACCCTGGGAGAAAAGCTGATGAAATTTATGTATGTATATGCATACGTTGCATCGATGCCAGCATTTATGGCCCCAGCTATAAGCGGTCAAGCCCCTGTATCGAAGATTCGGTGCCTTTCTGTATTTATGGCCCTTCCGGTTGTATTTGAATAAAACACAAAGCACTGATATGTTCTGCAAGTGCCTTGAGAGGTCAAGTCTGTGTGGCACTCAAATAGGATCTGTGGTTATGTCCTGTTTTGTAAACACTTATGCCTGTAAGAACTGCTATCAGCAATTGTTCATAATAGCCATGTATGTTTGATTGACTCCTTTTTTCGCTCCTATTGACTTTAATTTTTTGGCTTTTTTTTGAAAACTTTTACATTTCACTTTCTGTTTTAATGTATGCATTCAGATCTTGACAGCCTTTGGTAAGCATCCCTCCCATTCGTTGCCATAATTTGGATTTATATATACAGTATCTGCTTTTTTTTTTTTTCCTGTCGTGCGTAGTCACTAGTATCCGCAAACCAAACCAGATGGAAAAATACCCATTGGTGCCTTCTGCAAATGGGAGTAAAACGAGGCGATGAGCAGAGGTGTTGCGAGAAAGCAGAAACTGAGTAAATTACCAAGAAGCCATGAAATACAGGTGGTGCGATGACTTGTATCCTCGATCGACATTGCTGTTAGTAGGAGGTTGTAGCTGTCACCGTCCCGGCTCTGGGTGGCCCGTCCGTGTGGCACTGCATGGCACAGGGTAGCACCCGGCGCCTCCCCAGCATCCATTTCCCCTGTAGCTGTCCCTCTGTCCCCTCCGGTCCCTGCTTGCACCCCTGTCCTCAGCGTCCTCTCTGTGCCTCGCCAAGGAGATGGACCCAGGCGCCGGTGGCAACCTAACGTGGTTTTTTTCAGGTTTTTGGGAACTGGACCTTTGGGACGATTGTTTTCACCGTGCTGGTGTTCACCGTCACCCTGAAGGTTAGTCACTTATTTTTGCCATCATTTTATTTTTACAGTCATTTTCCAACGCGCTGTAAAATCGTGCAGTAAATGTGTTGAAGGTGAAGTCTCTAAGAATACGTTTCCTCCCACATTTGAATCTTTTCTTCTTCCATAGAGGCAGAACTTGCTTATTGACCCCAGTCCTTTGCATAGTCTATGCTCCGTGTTCCTGTGCTGTGCTGGTCTATAAGTGTTTATAGAATCATAGAACCATAGAATTGTCCAGGTTGGAAGGGACCTTTGAGATGATCTGGTCCAACCATCAACCTAACTGATTAAAAACCCATCACTAAACCATGTCATTAAGCACTATGGCAACCTGTCTTTTAAATACCTCCAGGGCTGGAAGTTTATGTTTGGGTTAAATTATTTTCCTATGGTTTTGCCCTCTTTTGAGAGCTCCAGTTGGTTACGGCCGACTTTTTCCCCACAGTTTCACCCCTTGGCATTCAGTTCCAGCGAGAGGAAAGAGAGGAGGAATAGAGAACTTGGGTTTGTCCACCTTGTTGCAGACACCGCTAAGCACTGGAGGGATCACAAAAGCACATCTGTCAAACAAATAATAGCAAACCTCCTTTGTTTCACGGAGCTTTCCAGAACAAACACTTTGCATAAGACCATACAAAGGGCCTTTTGTGTTTGGTTCAGGACAGCAGGTGGTGGCAGGAGGCAACTGAAGTCCCCGTAACCTTTAAAACTTTTCTTTCCTTGTAGCACCAGAGGTTGCATCAAATTTATTGTGTTAAAAAGCATCGGTTACAATTAGAAACGCGCTGTTTCCCTGTTGACAATGGTGCCAATCTGTAGGTAATGAAAATATTTTCCTCGGCGCACGTAAGCAGGGAGGGAGCTGGTTGGAGAATTTCAACCTTAATGTGAAAGCAGTCAGAAATTTCATGTACATACAGTCAAATACACTCTTCATCTAATGCCTGTTCTCTCTCTGTTCCCACAGCTGGCGTTAGATACCCGATTCTGGACCTGGATGAACCACTTTGTCATTTGGGGCTCTCTGGCCTTCTATGTGTTTTTCTCGTTCTTTTGGGGAGGAGTCATTTGGCAAGTATCTCTTCTTCTTCTTCCTGTTGGGTTTTCCGAGGGGAATGCCTGGCGCTGGCTTTGTGGGGGGACGTGGCTACAGTTGTCACCTCATTTGGGCTCTCCAGAGACTCTCCAGTGGTGCCCAACCATGCTCCATTCCCTACCGGGGTGGGAAGGGATGATATCTCCACCCAACACCTACTAAAAGCCGGTGGAAGAGGGCTGTTGCATGGTGAGATGTGTTCCAGGAGGTCCATCAGCCTATTGAAGAGAGAGCCCAAAAGCAGATAACTCCCAGGTGCTTGGCTTTGGCAAGAGGCAATTTCCTTTCTGCCCATGGGGTCACTTCTGATGCCAAAATGACCGTGGTTCTTGTCTGGCTCTTAGCTTCATTGAGGAGTTTTGGGGTAAATATTTCAGGATCTGTTTGTGCACGTGGGTGGGAAAGAAAGGGAAAATTGATGGTGGAAAGAAACCCAGCGATACAGAAGGAAGAGATGAGGCAGCTGTAGAGCAAGGGGACCCAGTGCTATGGGGCAGCTTAAGGTGGAGCAATAAGCAGGAGAAAACATAGATCTTCCTGCTGAAATGTTGGATCTGAGTAGGAGAAGAAATTCTCATTGATTTCAGCGCAACCAGGATTAATTTCCTGCAACAGCAGTAGTACCTTACAGATGTTATTAGTTTTCTATTTCCCATGCTGGAGTAGGTATTCACGTTGACTTTCACAGTAGACAGCGTCTCCCACTTTACACCTTGGCTTTCCCATGGGCTAGTGCCATGGTTTATGGGCTGGATCCTTCACCCAGCAGCCTGCTAATCAAGATGTGGAACTGATTTAAATATTTAAACTGGGGGCCACAGGCTTTGTTTAACTCTTCAGCCCTTCCTAACCAACAGATAGTGATCTGCGATGCAGCCCGGTCTCTGTGCTGAAATACATGAGTTTTCTACTGGTGTGTTTAATTTGCTTAGCTCAATATTTCCGAGTTAATGCTAAGCAGCAACTGCTTTGGGATCCTTAATATCAGTTATTTATGAGGCATTTTTCACACGCATCTGTTGGTTCCCCTCCATCATCGAGGGAGGGAGGAAGAGACAAAGAATCTGTTGGGACCGAGAGTCTCTGGATTTCCACCATCAAAAGCAAACCAGAAGCCATAGCAAAGTCCAAATTTGAAATAAAATGATGTGTTTTTTGACAAGGTGAATAACTTACCTTTTGGTGATCATAGCGATATTGGTGGTTGTGTCAAACACTAGCGTGTTTCTGTGCGGGCCACATCCAGCTCCATCTGAAAGGGAAGTGTTACTGCTCATAGTTTGATCTGAATCTGCTTTTGATCCTGACCTTCTCGGGAAATTTGCATTAACCAGAATTTTGTTTGTATCTTTTCTTTTTCAGGCCTTTCTTGAAGCAGCAAAGAATGTATTTTGTATTTGCCCACATGCTGACTTCTGTTTCCACGTGGCTGGCAATAATTCTCCTGATCTTTATCAGCCTTTTCCCAGAAATTCTTCTAATAGTTTTAAAAAATATAAAAGAGAAAAATCATCAGGTAAGGATCAAGATAATGCATTTATAGTATTTTTAGGAAAACCTCTTACTCTTAAGCACCAGATGAATCTGCAGCAGTACTGTGTACCACTCACATCTCGAGGAAGGCTTTCTAGAGTCTCATCTTGCTCTTTCACGTGCCAGAAATGTCAAGAAGCTCATCTAAAAATACTGCCTAGATCTGTAGTGAGGAGAGACTCAGCCCGTGCCTTTCCATAGTTGCCTTCAGTGGGTGCAAACCTTAAAGTCTCTCATAAAAGTACAGTAACCCTATTCCAACCTGAACTGCTCATCAACCCCACTGTATTATCTCCTGAAAAAAACCTACTTTATGCCAAAGACCACCCCCACGGTGTTCCCCTCGGGTATGTCCTCAGGTGCTGGTGCAGGGGAACAGAGTCTTGTCACATTTACCCACCCCCTGTAATAACTGGGGGCTTGTACCCTGGCTGTAGCCTGCAGTGTCTAGCTCTCCTCGAAAGCAGTCTGGTTGCTCAGCAGCTTTCCCCTGCTGCTGAAGAGGAGGACTCCTTTTAACAGTGTAAACCATAGGATCAGAGAATGGTTTGGGCTGGAAGGGACCTTAAACACCATCGAGTTCCCACACCCCTGCCCTGGGCAGGGACACCTCCCACCAGACCAGGTTGCTCCAAGCCCCATCCAGCCTGGCCTTGAAACCCTCCAGGGATGGGGCAGCCACAGCTTCTCTGGGCAACCTGGGCCAGGCTCTCACCACCCTCACAGCAAAGAATTGCTTCCTGAGATCTCATCTCATCTCAATCTCCCCTCTTTACATTTAAAACCGTTCCCCCTCGTCCTGTGGCTCCCCCTCCTGATGAAGAGTCCCTCCCCATCTCTCCTGGAGCCCCTTTAGGGACTGGAAGGGGCTCTAAGGTCTCCCCGGAGCCTTCTCTTCTCCAGGCTGAACCCCCCCAACTCTCTCAGCCCGTCCTCACAGCAGAGGGGCTCCAGCCCTCCCAGCATCTCCGTGGCCTCCTCTGGACCCATTCCAACAGGTCTATGTCCTTCTTGTGTTGGTGGCCTCAGAGCTGGAGACAGCACTTGGGGTGGGGTCTCCCCAGAGCGGAGCAGAGGGGCAGAATCCCCCCCCTCGCCCTGCTGGCCACGCTGCTGGGGATGCAGCCCAGGATGCGGGGGGCTCTCTGGGCTGTCAGCACACATTGCCAGCTCATGTTGAGCCTCTCGTCCACCAACACCCTCAAGTCCTTCTCCTCAGGGCTGCTCTTTTCTCCTGAAAATTTTCTTCCTCACTCCTGCAAATGATGAATGCCAACGCTGCCGGGCTCAGGACTCACTCTGTGCTGAGATCTCCTCCCTGTCCCTTGCTCTCTGCTCTCCCAGAGATGCCCAGCATCCCTGCAGCATCAGCCCCGCGCCTCCCCTGCCTCCCGCAGCCCCTCTTTTTCCCCCGCAGCACCAGCAGGCATTGCCCACCGCCCCCAGCCTCTTGCCATCAGGTTTCCACGTCCTTAGGCAGTGGTAGGGCACAGCCAAAGGGACACGGGGCCAGCGCTGCCGGTGTGGGGTCACCAGGGTGGCTTCCAGCTGGGTGGCACGGCTGCAGGATTTGGTCAGGGCAGAGGTGGCTTCTGCCCTGCCAACCATGCCCTGGACCAGCAGCCTGGTACTGGCAGACCAGTGCCCAGCTGGTCTGACCCTGTCCCAGGAAACCATGGGCTGACCTTCCACATAGTGAGGTTCAAAGGAGGCCTCTCTCCTTGAAGCTCCTGTACCCCCTGAGGTTTCGGTGCGTTTTCCTCACGTGGGATAACTTGGTATCTTTGATCCTTATCTAAAAACGATAGTTATCTCAATTAAAAAAATTTAAAAATCCAATGAAGTAGTAAAGATTTTCCTCTCCCATAACATTTGAAGTACAGGTTTGGCATAGCATCAGTGAAATAAAACATGTATCTGCAAGACAAAAAAACCCAAACAACCCAAAACGTTAAAGATGAAAGCAATAGAGATGGTAAAAGAAATGTGGTTGAATTCTTTGAGGCTCCATGTAATTTCTTCCGATTAAGTATGATTTTAATGATTTCTAGCTTGACGCTCCTGTGGAACAGGCTGGGAGCAAGTTGCTCTCAACTGTGGACATAGGGCAGTTCAAAGAGTCGTAAAATGGTTTGGGTTGGAAGGGACCTGAAAGACCATCCAGTTCCACCCCCTGCCCTGGGCAGGGACACCTCCCACCAGACCAGGTTGCTCCAAGCCCCATCCAGCCTGGCCTTGAACCCCTCCAGGGATGGGGCAGCCACAGCTTCTCTGGGTGAAGTTGTGGACAGTTTGAGAACAGTGACCTGGAAGGGTGACCTGGGGTTTCTGAGCCTCAGCTCAACTCACCCGAGAGGTGACCCATTTTTGCCTTCTGGTGATGGCCGGAAGATCCATTCTCTCATACTTTCTCTTGCTTTCAGAAGCGCTTTGTACGCATTAAAAAAGGCTCCCGTGAAATCATTTAGCAAAGCAAAATAAGTGTTGACTAGAAAAGTTTCTTCATATGTGCATACCAAACTAAACATAGCCTGAGCAGCGTTGAAATGTACATTTTGAGTAAGAGCCTTATAAAACGCCTGAAGCAGACACACCAGCTCCAGATGTCTCTGTCAGCAGTCAGACACCGTAGTCAGACGCCTCATTTTTAAAGGTATCCAAGACCAAGTAGATGATTTCGAGTCAAGACCCTTTTTGAGTATCCTGACCTTAATATTGGACAAAAAGCCGACATCATTTTCCCAAGGGGAGCATTTAGTGACAGACCAGATTAGGGCAGTTATTGAGGTGCCTGAACCCCCAGCGTGGCAGCCGAGGGTCCCTCAAAGGGGAGGATGGACTGAGGCCAGGTCGATGGCCCTTGACCTCAACCTTGACTCACCCCGAGTTCCCTATAATGCAATGCATTGCCTTTGCTCAGTCTTTATGAAGTTTTCTTTGTGGAAGTTTTTTTGGTTTTTTTAGGTTGGTTTTGGTTTTTTGGTGTTTTTTTTTTTTTAATTGCAAGGCGCATCTGTGTTTTCCTTGGTTTCTGCCTTTCTCTCTCTTGTACTGCAATTTTCTGTCTTTTGTGCTGTTGTGAACTAGGTAACGAAGCGCCTTCCTTCCTCAGGAACATCCACTATCTTCATGCTTTCTCAAACTTCCAGCAATCACAGCTTTTCTTGGAGTGAATAAGGTGATTTCCTTTCCGAGTCTCTCTACGTTGCTTGCTCTACTGCTTTTTTTTCCCCCCTCCTAACGCCTAACTCCTGAAAACCCTTGTCTAGAGTTGCTCCCCCAGCAAAACCCTGCTTTTCCCCGCCCTTTTGCTTTAATTTAAATCTTTTGCTTAAGTGTTTTGTCTGTCTCTTCCCCTTGGGTCTCCTGTTGCCTCTCAGGTGGGTGAGCTGGGGATGTCCCGGTGAGGTGGACACTGTAGTGGACTGGACACAAACTTCTCTAAAGTGGACTCGATTTTGGTCATCCTCTGGATGCCCTGGCAAACAGCTCAGGCTTGTACGGTCTAGGAGGAACTCCCCAAGCGCCCATCTTGCCCAGTTCATCCCAACTGGTGTTCTTTGTACAAGCAAATGAGCCGCTGGACTCAACCCGCACAACCAGTCCTAGTCTTGGACTTGCTGACCACGGGGACGGTGGGTGGACCAGAGCCAAGGGCCTCGAAAACATGTCCCCGCTGTTTGGTTTCACTGCCAGATCTCCGATCTGACTTGCTTTTTTCAAGATGTAGGTTGTGAAGAGCTGGAGGGTGGTTTCCTCCTCCCTCAGAAGCAGCTCCTGCCTTCCTGCCGTGCCCTCTTGTGCTGCAAAACCCAGCCGGTGTTGACCACCGTGGTGTTTAGGGAGGGTGCATTGCTACATCCCTTAGTGATACGATGCGATTTAGCCGTGAAAAGGGGTGTGTGTACGTGTCTTCTGCTGTTCCACCGTGAGGCAGGGGCGGGTGTTATAAGTCTTTTTGCCTCGCTGTTGCAGAGCAGCAGGAAGGTGCCTGATTCATTGTCGGCCAGACCTTCCGTCAGACCACTTCTTTTAAGAACATTCTCAGATGAGTCTAATGTGTTGTAACAGGTACCCTGTCCGAAGGAGTTGGGATGGTTTTAAAAGGCATCGATTAACCAAATCAATTAAACTCTGGTTCTTTGTAACCCTCTTGACTGTCGATTTTTTATTCCTGTCCTTGTGCAATGGAGATGCAATGCTTGGGATGCATTTTAATTTGGGAGACGTTGTCCTACCCGCAACCTCTTCAGGATCCTGTATGTCTGTGCGTCCTCTCAAACGGAAATATTTTGTCGTATGCGAACAAATCTTTCAATATAACCCATATTTTAGTCCAATATTAGCAGACAGCTTCGAGAATACAGTCGGTGAGTTGTGCCGACAGTGGTTGTGAAAGCCAACACCGATGTATTTACAGTGAAGTACTCAAATCCCAGCTATTGAAATGATTCCAGTATTGCATCTGAACTGTACCAAAATCCCTGTTTTCCAGGGTGCATGCTGGTCTGTCGAGATAGAAATAAGTACATTTTAATTCATCTGCATAGACCGGAACTAAACGTGTGTACTTGTCTGTGTGTGTCAACACGCGGTGCGGCGGGCATGTCTCCGTGTCTGTATGTGTACATACGCACACCGAGAGCATCCTGGCACGAGTTTACTTGATTTTAAACATCGTAGTAAGCCGATAGAATAATATAAAAAAAAAAATAGATATGTAAAAGTGCCAAATTGAATTCACAATTTCACTTTTTAGTGAGGGGTTTCGTAGCTCTGCGGTGTCGGCTGAAAATGTAAAACTACAGGTTTTTTTTCTGCAAACCTCTCCTGCCTTTGTACCCGCTCCTACTTCTAAAGAAATCAGATTATTCAGAAAAAGCGGGTCCAACAGCCAGACTTGCTGGAGCTCCGAGTGTATCCGGCATAAATCCGGGATTCTGCTTGCCCAGGAGTTGCCGAGCGGACATTAGGTGGTGCTCTCCACTGCCATATACTGGTGCCGACTGGTGCGGGAGGCGGCTGGACGGGAGCCGCGGGGGGCCAGCGAGGCAGAAACCAGTTTTAGGTGTTTTACAGCATTTTGCAGATTGTGCAAATTGATTTACCGTCTCGTTGTTCGTTCCTTGGTTGTGAATGAAATTTGGCACTTTTATCACGCTCTGATCATTCTTCCTCTATAAAATTTTCAGTATATATATATGTTATTTTTTTTTTCCTAAAAATAACCCAGAAGAAGGTTTATGAGTTTGGGAATGTAACAGTTGAAAAACGTGTGTGTTTTCCTTCTGATTTTTGCAGACTGGCCCCTTTGATCTGCCTATGTTAATCTCATACAAACGTATAGAGAATGGTTATGTGAAGACTGAAGATGCTGTTACTAATTTGGCAGAAAGATGTCCTCTCAGGATACTTTAAAGTGCTCCGTACAAACACTGCTGTAGGCAAAAACCCATGGGTTTAACCTCACAGTCCTCTTTAATATTACCAAGCACAGCAAGCAGCCCTGCTGATAAAGCAGTAGCCAGGGCACTGGCCCCACGGTACCCGTTTGTCTTTGGGCTTGTGGCTTCCCCACCCCTCCAAAACAAAGCCCCCACATCTGCCAAATTCTACATCACTGGAGGCTGGGAAAGCATCTTTAGGAATTCCTCATTAATCCCTCCTGGATTCCTCATGAAACAGCATGAATTGAAGTGCGAGAGAGCGATGCCAGCCCCGTGTCATACAGGGAGGGGGGGTGGGGGGCTTCCTCTGCCTGCTGCGGGTCTGTCTGGGGGCAGCAGGGAGCTGCCGAAATCTCTTGCTCTGCCTGACCAAAGAAGTAGCACGGACTTTGAACCCAGTGACAGCCCTCCCCAAAGGCGTTGGGGAGAGCCCCCTCTTCTCGCTCAGAAGCTGGATGCGGCCCTGCGAGCATCTCGCCCGGTGCCGGGGCTTGGGACGGACCCCTCGGTGGGGTGGCGGGGGGCTGCCCCCCTCCCAGCCCTGTTTTGCCGGATGCACATGGAAGAAATACTTGAAAATCGGGGAGAAATCTTCGGCGACGGTGCGGAGCGTTGCGTGGCGCGTCCCTCCTCTGGGGAGGGTGGTACCCGCGGTGCTGGGAAGCGCCGGAGCATCCTCCCGCCGCCGGCTCGCTGATGGGTTTATTGCTGATGGAGGGTGAAAAAAAGGTCGTTTTCCCCCCCTCCCCGTGCAGTGTTGTGGCTGTTGGTGATGGAAGGAAGCTCCAGAGCTGGGCTGTGCCAGATGCTGAGCCGTTTCGGCCGGGCTCCTGTGGTTGTGCTTACGTTACTGCCCTGTGCAGTCGCTTCAAGACTTTCAAGGCCTGAGTGACAGCGCGGTCCCTGGACCATCCCGGGGACACGGGCTGGGCCTGTGGACCTGCAGGCGTGTGAAACTGCATCTTGAGTTATTTGCACTAAGGAAAAAGAAGCCGGTTTAAAAAAAAAAAAAAGAAAAAAAAAAAAAAAAAGGAATACACGAACCTGATTTCACGTTACACTTTCTTTGTTTTTTAAATTGGCATGTTCTTTTTAAATCTACCTGCACCGTGGTCGTGGGAACTCTTCTCCTCAGGTTGTGCCCAGCAGAGGTGAGATACCTGACTCGTGATCTTATTTTATTTTATTTTTTATTCTCTTCTAACGTCTGGTATGTGGAAAAAGCAGGTTTCTTTGCTAAGCGATAAGCAGCGACGGAGCACCCTGTGTGCCACCGCCGCTGGGTGTGAAGGTCCCCCCCACGTCGAGCGGTGCGGGGGAACGACCGTGGGAAGCGCTGGGGGCTCGTTCCAGCCCTAACGAGCTCTGTGCTGCCGCTGGGTTTGGCTCCCGCTCGCCTGCGGGCGAAGAAACAGCCATTTGGGACTAGATGGAACATTCCCTTCGTCAAATTTTGCCGGACTATTAATTTTCGGAAGAATTGAGCCTGGCTCTCTGGCTGCCACCCCTGAGGTCCCGTCTTCGACGCCGGTGGAAGTAGGATGCGGATCAGCTGGCGTGCATCGTTAGGACTTTGCTAATTGGGCCTTATCCGAGCGGGAAGGGGGTGTGCTGCACGGTCCCTCTGGCCGGTGGCCGCTCTCCTGTCGCCCAGCTCGGGAGGGGACGTACGGACAGGACCACTGTATTATAGACCCTGCACTGGCCTCAACCCAAGTGCTGTTCCTGAGCACCGTGTTCGCCACCGCGGCTCGGCTCCTTGCTGCATGCAAGTAAGGAGCTGCACTTCCAGCATGTGTCCCGTGGGCAAAGCTATTCTTTTTTTTCTTCTTCTTCTTTTTTTTTAGCTTTTCCCACCTCATTTCCCGGACCTAGAATTCGACTTGCGGACCTTGTCCCCCTTTTCTCGACTTTTCTTGCTAAAATGTGGTGCCTACAGATCACGTACGCGATGAATACAACGAAGATCCGCTCTCTATGCCAAATCTTAACCCTTCTCCTTAAATCTACGGTTGCTGACTTGTTGTTTACATAACCTTTAAAAAGCGGGCGCCGAGATGCCCCATTTCCTGTGATTCAAAACCATTCCAAGCCCGAATGGTCCCAAGCCTGACTCCTGGCTTCTGGGCTTGCTTTGTGTCCTGCTCTGCTCCTAAGCTCGGAGGCCGTTCCGGGGCGATCCAGCCGGAGGTTTTCGCTGGTGGGGTTGGTGGGAGCAGAGCGAAGCTTGCCGTGTACGTGCGGTGTGCGAACTGTCCCGACAAAGCCACTCAAACGGGCTCGTTTCTGCAGCCTTTTTTTCAGACGGAGCCCGCCGGGAACCCAATCTTTCCCTTCCCCTTTCTGAGAGTCCTGTCTGAGGATGGAGCAAGCCGTCGCCCTCCAAGCCCAAGGCACGCGTGCTGACGGTCGGGTTGGAATTAAGGTGAAACGTCTCGAAAAGGAGTTCTTTTTGGGGGTGAAAACGCAGGTTTTCTTGGGCTTGGATCTTTGGCTGGTGCCCTGGGGTAGTGCCGGGGCTGCCCCGGAGCAGCAGAAGAGCTGATCCTCCTCCTTCAGCCGTGGCAGAAGTGACATCTCTATTGCCGTGGGTGACTCGGGAAAGCGAGGGCAAGAGGAGAGCCCTTTGGGGGGGTTGGAGAAGGGAAGAAAAAGCGGGGACGGGGACAGAGGTGTCATCGAGGCGGCGGGGATCCGAGAGTGGTGCTGTGATCGTTGTCCCTGCGCCCCGATACGCGCCGCGCGGTTGCGGTGCTGCTTGGTGAGCTAAAAGGTCAGTACAGGCTTTTCGGTGGAAAAACTTGAAGGAAAAAAAGGCTGGGTTTTGTTTTTCACGATAATCGGTGGAAGTTTAATCCCTGGCTAGCGACACTGAAAGATAAGAAAAGTAATTAAGATTCCCCTCTAAAACTCTTCTGTGATAACGAAGGAACTCGGTGTAGTCATAGCTGCTTCTCAAAAACTAACCCTAATTGTTAGGAGAATGTTATAAATGACTTGGAGTCGCAGAAAAGCTTCAAATTGAATTCGTATACACACAGTTGAAAAACTTTTCCTAACACTGCACCATTTGTCCAGTTTCCCAGCTATGGAATTCCTTTTATTTTTATTTTTTTTTGGAACCATGTAGTATATAGAAAGTGTAAATTATATACAGGCAATGAGAAGATACATTTTCCAGCTTCTTGCAAAAAAAAAAAAAAAAGAAAAAAAAAAAAAAAAGGACTGCAACCTTACATTTTTTTTCACTTAAATGCAATTTTATACATTTATGTTGCTTTATATAAAGGAAATTGAATGTGAATGTCACCTTTTATGAATGCAACTTGCTCTTTTTTCATTACAGAAACTTTTGTTTGAAGTAATCAATAAACTTTGGTATGTTGTTCTGATTAATACATATTTGTTGTCTCGCTTGTCTCCTGGGATGCTCCTGGGCAATAGCTGGGGCTTTTCTGAGGCAGGACGAGGGGAACCATCGACGTTTTCGGTGGGGGTGGATGACCCCGGCAGGGCCATACGCAATTCTCTGATGCGGAGCAGAATTTCCCGAAGGAAACGCTTCTATATCTTTATTTTTCCCGCGAGGTATTAGCGATTCTGCTGGCAAGAGCTGCTGCACGTAGCTGGCCCGTGTGCTCTAAACCCACTTCCCTCAAAAATAAAGTCAAATTAAGGAAGGGAGTCCTGTGAATTGAGTGAATTAATTGATTTAATTTTGCAGAAGAGTTGAACGCGGCGTTTCGGCTGACATTTAGCAACTGGGAGAAAATACAGTGCAGGTCTACGTGCCCGAATTCCACACGTGCATGGAGATTTTTTTTCTTAGTCCTGTGCGTTGGATCTGTGTGTCCTGGCTACCTGTAATAAATAAGTATTTTTTTAGTTTCAAAGACAAGACGCACATAAACGAGGATTATTCTGTGGTTTGTAAAGTGCCTGGAGGCGGCGAAGTCCGGGCCGGGTATTTGTATTAATGAAATTCCAGCTCTTAAAGGAAGACTCAGAGAGTTTATAGAATAGACAAGAAAAATATATAGGCTCTTCTTTCTTTTTTTTTTTTTCCCGAGGACACGGGCCTGATTCAAACCAAAATGTTTGCGATGAAAAACTTGACAGTTTGAAGGATTCTGTTTTGGCTGCTTGGATTTCTTCGGCTCCCATGAGCCGCGGGAGGACAGATGGCTGTGCTATTTAAAACAAACTATAACCTTTACGAAGCGGCTCGTACTATTGGAAACCAGATAGGAGCATCGAGACTCTTAATAGCCCCGGTGAGCGACAGGGGAAAACCACCCGAGGAGCTGGAGAGGGTTTTGCTCTGGGCTGGCTCCCCGGGCTGTGCTAAACGTAAGCCACGGGGGACGGTCACGGGTCACCGGGTGTTTCCCAAGGCACCAAATTAGCATTTAAAACACCCGTGCCACCCGTCATATTAGAAAGGAGAAGCAATGTGGGTTTGTAAGGTGGTTTTTAACAAGGCTAGCCATTTTTTTTTAAATCAGGCTGTTGGGTGGGGGGTGGCTCTTGGGCCGCCGTGTCCCCATCCCTCCCTGTCCCTGCTGCCTTTGGGGTTGGATTCTGCAATCTCTGCGGGTCTGGGGACAACCCGCTAAGCTGGAAAATACCTGGTGGACTGGAGAAGGGGCACGCGTGCACCTGCGTGTGTCTTAACTTCCAAAACCGGGGGTTGTGACGATAAATAGGGCAGAGAAAAAGGGAGAGTGGGAAAGCAGAGTCCTTCGGTGAAATCGGTGTGGGCTTAACTGGTTTCGTTGGGGTCGGGATCCGTGGGGAGGCTCTGCTCCTCCTGGACCAGCCTGGAAAGAGCCTGTGCTGGACGATACCGCGGGATCGAGGGTGATGCTGCCTCACATGCGTGAAATCCTCCTAAAATCCCTGTTTATGAAAACCAACCAGAGCTTAATTCCTCTCCTGCACGAGTACTTTGACGTCGCTGTGCTTATTCCGGAGGTGAGCGTTTCCCTTCACCGGCAGTTTGACTCCAAACTCCAGCTCTGTTTTTCCAGTTCCCAGCAGCACCCTAGAGAAAAAATAAAATCAGAGCCTTTCCTGGCTCGTTTTGCCCGTTGGATTTTGGGCACGAAAGACCAAGCAGGGGGCTCAGTCGGGGGCTGAGCAGGGGAGACGGGGCCGTGCGGGGCAGGAGGGGATGGGTGAAGGAATCGCCTTTAGAAGTCGATGGGGCTAAAGTGATGGTGTGGGGGCAAAGGTGTTTGCAGCAGCCTTCCAGGTGGTGTAAAAATGTGGGGTTTGGGCAAGCCAGGGGAAAAACATTGCAAGAATTGAGCCTCGGCGTGCTGAGGGCGCTGGGCTGTTGTCTTGGGGAAATTATCCGGCACCCTGCGTGTTAGAGCTGGGAGAGAGGGCTGAATTGAGGGTGACGAGTTAAATGAGCCTATTTAACCAGAGGCTCTTTTCCCCGGCAACTGCCAGAGGAAGGTTGTTTCGGAAGGAGAGACTAGGAGACGGGGTGGATTGAGCCGACGGTGATGGATGGGCTTTTATTTATCAGAAGCCTCTAAGGGAAGGATGTCTCCAGAGATGCCGTGGGGCCGGAGCAGCCGGACTCGCAGCTCGGCCCCTCCTGCCTGCGCCGTCCCACGCTGGAGGATGAAAGCAGCAGCTTTTGGAAGTTGCGGAAATCAAACCTATGGGTTTGTGGTTTTTTTTTTCCAAGTTATAACAAAAATATATACCGGGGAGAAACAGCTTGATGGTGTTATTCCCATCAGGCTCAGAAAGGTGAGCCCCTGGCTGCGAGGCCTCGGATGTCCGTGGTTGCGTAAAATGCAGCATTCCATTCAAAAACACATGTTTTTGAAGGGTGATTTCTAAAAACCAAAGAATGGCACCGGTCCCCACAAAACCTTCTAGCCTTTATCTGTTAAAAAAAAAAGAAAAAAAAAGGAAAAAAGAGGTGGGTTTTGGATTTTCTTTGAAGGCTTTTTTTCCAGCCTCTGATCTGGAATTAATGAAATTAGTAGAAATTCTCCCTACACCTTCTCCCTAAGATTTAAGGATAAGGAGTTACACCCAGATGAAAGAAAACTCTGCAAACGGAGGTGCTGGCAAGATTTTCCCAGCTGTAGACAGCTGTGTGTGTGCCACTCTGAGGGTGCTGAACGGTGTTATGGGCCTGGATGGAAAACGCCTGAAAAAGAAAAACCCCACGTTTCTGGCTGTCACCGTTTCCTTTTTATCCGTCTCCTCATTCCCTCTTCTGGTTCCTTGGGCAGGCGGAGAGTCACGCCGGTCTCTGGGGGAGACAGAGATGCCAAACAGCTTCTGCCAGCGTAAAACACGAGCAGCCGGTGCCGCTGCTGGAGTAGCCGGGCATTGATCGGGAAATGCCCGGAAGGAGAGGCTGGAAGCAGCCAGCTTTCCAAAACAGGACTCTTTGTGGCCGTCCAAGCTTCGGGAAGACGGGAAGGAGAAGCCGTGACCAATTATCCCTTTGAGTTGGAGCACACGCAGCTTTTCCGTGCCGAGAGGCGGCCGATGCTGCCCCGTGGCAGCTGAGCTGGCTGGAGGAGGCGCAGCCTTGGGATGCGCAGGGTTCCCACCCGCTCCGGAGCCAGCCTTCATCCCGGTCTCTTCCCTCCAGAGGGCAAGAAATGGATTCCCTGCCAAACCTCAGGGATAACGTAGCCGTATCTTCCACTGGCTAGCTTTATTTTCCCTGAAGCCCATCCCAGAAGGGGGCATTCATCACTCCAGTCCCGGGTGCATCCTCCGAGCAGCAGTAAAACGAAAGAAAAAAACCCCAAACCAGACAGAAAATCGTCTATTCAAACTGTGAAGTCAGTGGGGATCCGCTGCGTCACACACAAGGAGTACTACACCCAACGTGTAGGTTTTTTCCTTGAAAAATTCTCTCTCAGCGTAAGAAGGGACGTGGTCTACCGAAGGACAGTGTTTTTCATGCTGCCGCTGTCAGACCTCGGGTCCTAAATTAATAGCCCCGACTGCTGAAGTGTTGGAAAAAGGCTGCTATTATAGTAAGGAGCATAATTAAAAGGCTGTTTTGGAAAGACAGGAACATCCACTTCTCTGTGCTGCCTTCCTGGGCAGCTCAGGCTCCTCTCGAGGATGAGCTGGCATCGTTTGAACCTCGGCATCGGGGAAACTGAGGCGGCCGACGGGTCAGGCCAGCGGTGTGTGAGAGTTCTGGGCAGCCTTGGCTTTAGCATGGCTTAATGTAGTTCCCACAGGAGTTTGCTAAAGGATTAAAACACTTCTTCCTTTTTTTTTTTGCCCCCTCTTAGAGAAGTGCTATAGGCGCTGGGGCAGGGAGCGGCTCCAGCTGCAGGGGGGTGTGCGGGGGGACACTCCGGGAGTAGTGGTACATCTAAAAAATAAAAATAAAAAAGGGAAAAAAGTTTAAAAGGGAAAAGAAGGGGTAAAATGGGGAGAAAAAGGGGGGGGG
>VXAK01013550.1:102019-119265 GCA_013399435.1 Arenaria interpres
ACCCGCCTCCCTCCCACCCCAACCCCCCCTCCCCAAATTCTGTGGTCCCCAGCACACAGGGACACCCTGGACCCTTTAACCTCCCCTGAGCATCCTCCTCCTCGCTGGTGGCACGGCTCAGCCCTGGCTCCCGGAGACCTTTCTGCTTTCTCCAGCTCCCAAAGTGGTCTCAGAGGGTGATGTTCCCATCAATGTGGGATCCTTGGCTGGATTGTCCTCCTGGTGGGGTTCCAGCACCCTGGGTGCTCCTGCTCTTTCCCTGCCGGCGTTTCCCCACCGGAGGATGCCGGAGGGATGCCCAGGAGCGGGATGCTCCTGCCCGGGGCTCTCAGGCTCGGCCACAGATCCTGGTCCAGGGTGACCCTGCGCCTGGACACGCTGCCACCCGATCCCTCTTTGGATGATCAGCTCCTATTGTAAGGTGATGATTCAGCTGGTCGCGGGAGGACATTCCTCCGTGGGATGGGCACACTGCCCGGCTGATGCTCCACGAGCCTCCAGTGTGCTGAGCGAACATTTTCCCACTAAATTCTTTTCTATTTTTTTTTTTCTTTCACAGCATTTTCTTTTGCATTTTCACTCTAATGCTCAGAGCGTGTAAATCTAAGCCTTTTGAAAAGGTCGGTCTAGTTTTTCAGAAGCTTCCCTTTTGGGTTGTTTTTTGCTGCATGGTTTTTTTAGCCGAGCATGCTCCCGGGTTTGGGTGATGGGCATGTGTGCCTGTGCTGAAGCATCGACTGCAGATAAGCCCTGGAAGTCCTCGGTGGAGAGGCACGGCCACCAGGTCAGAAGAGAGGACCATCTGGTGCCGTATCCTGCCTCCTACGTTGTGCCGGAGCAGGTGCTTGGGGAGAAGTAAAAGAAGGAGCTTGCAAACAGAGCAAGCCTTTCCTCAAAATACCCTTCCTGGTCTGACAAGGGATAATTTAAGCAGTCGTTGAACCAGGGGTGGTGACCAACCCGTCGTGCCTAGCGATGGACTAACCCTCCTGGGGCTTTCCACAGCCTTTTTGAGTCGCTGGGTGGTTTCGATGTGTTCCCACCCGATGGTGACCGCCTCAGTTTCCCATCTGTGACACGAGATGAGGCTCCTGGTGAAGTTTAAATCATGATTTTTGCTGGGGCCTGCTCACATGTGGACAGTTAGGGTGATCGTTTGGGAAGAGGGGTCTGTGTTCATGCCCGTGTAGCCACGGAGGGTGGTGGCCGCACCGGCGAGCCGGTGACGGTGGCTGTCCCTGCGCAGGGCATGGCTTTGCAAGGTCCATGTCCCTTTGAAACCATGGTGCTGTGTGTCTGTCCCATCTGGCTCTGAAGGAGCTGTTTTGCTGCTGACCCACCTCCATAGCAAACTCTCTGAGGGCCAGCCCATGCCTGGCTGCCAGCGTCACCGGGCTCCTGGGATGGCCCCGGGGCTACCTGTAGCCTGGGGACCAGCATGTGCTGCCAGAACCTGAACCACCCATTCCCTCTAAATACACCCTGTCCATCCACGGCTCCCACCATGTTCCTGGGGTGCAGCTCTTCCCGTGGCTCTGCCACCCCTTGTCCCCTGATGCTTTTCCCAGGAGCTTCCTTGTAGAAGCTGGTTTTGCAAGAGCATCTGCCAAATCGAGGATTTACAGAGAGATTCAGGCGGGGTGGGTGGAGGTTTGGCATCAGGCTGTTGACAGAACCGGCCGAGGAGCCCCATCATCTTCCTCAGGATCCATACATCGCATCTTCTGGAAAAATAAGCATTTAAAATCCTAATCTAATTGCTGTTCTTTCCCTCCAAATGAAAACCGGGTTTCAACCGGCTGTCGTTCCCAGGCAGGTTCCTGCAGGCTGAGCCGAGGGCTCGGGGGGATGAAGATGCTCCCGTGTAGCCCATGGCCACAGCGGGGTGCGAGCTGTCCCCGTGGGGGACAAAGGGGCTTGCGGCGGTCGAGGGTGTTGACGCTTTCTGCCATAAATAATTTAATGGGTCTTTTGTGTCGCTCGCTGGGCTCGGGGAACGGCTGCACCGCCTGGAAATTGCAAACTGCTGAATGCACCTGGTTTTAGGGCAGAAAGAGAGAGTGTGTGTGTGTGTGTGTGTGTGTGTGTCAGGGCAGCGTGGATCCGCAGCTGAACGTGGCTTTGGTGCCTACCGAGGAGGTGTGCAGCTCCGAGCTGCTGTGAGAAATGATTAATGATTACACATAGAGCTTCTGCGTCCTACCTGAGATCACTCGCAAAGGCAGGGGAGGATCACAGCAGCTTTTTGCACTTCGCTCCGTCAAGTCTCTAAGTTTCTTTAACATCCGAGCTTCTGGGCTGTGGAGAGAAGGAAATTTGATGGAGAGTATTCATCACATGGGGAAAAATAGGTCTAGACCTGTGGCCAGGCTGTTACCTCCAGTATAAAGGTGTAACTGCAGCACAGGGCTGTTAACCCCCATGCGCTCTGCAGCTCCGGATGACTTTGGTGGAACCAAGTAGAAATGTGTCTTATCAGCAGGCCCCTCTGATTTTCTGCCCTGTGGATCTTTAGAAGTCCCTGGTTGGGACCTGAGAGCCCCCGTGAGCCAGCTGCAAACTCCCTTGTAGGGAAAAATGATCCCTTGGCTTCAGGTCCCCAGGGAGGAGGCCACCGAGTCCTGGCTGGTGGACTTTGTGTCCGATCCCGAGACCTTCAGTTCTTTGGGGCATCCAGAAACTGGTCGTGTGGGTTGTGGAGACCTTTGCCTACTAATGCCACCCGACAGGTAGTTCAACAGGGTATTTAACGCCCTCCCTTTGATCCCAGCTCTCGCACAACCCGGACAGACGTGGACACCTACGTCTGCCTGATGGATGGAGGTTGCTGGGGTCTCTTCTGCTCTTGTCATCAGACAAGATGTCATCAGACATGCTCATGGCCCTTGGCTAACATCGTATCCTGTTGGCACTTGTGTCTGTACCTGCTTGCTACTGAGGAACTGAAGCTCTGAGAGACATGATTTGCTCCCAGCTACTGAACGGTTTAGTCCCAAAGGCAAGAAGCAGCTTCAAGCCCTTGTTGGTCCTCTGCTCAGACCAGGTCCTGTAAATAACCTTGAGGCGGGTACAACAGGCCTTGTTGAGGAGCACAATGTTCTATTCTCTGCCAGGCGTTCCCAGATGGACGTGAGGTTGGGCAGGGTGTCTCCGGCAGTGTTGTGCCGCCTGACCGGCCACCAACCCCTCCTGGCCCAGGTCCTCACAGATGCTGTGTGAATATCCACAGCATCCCCTCCGCTTCCCGGGCAGGATGGAGAGGCCGGAGGGTGGATGTGATCAGGTGGAAATTAGGATCCTACTCCAGGAATAAGCTTGTTGGGGAAGCCACCGTTTGGAGACCATGCAGGTGGGGCATGATGCCCAGAAGACACTGGCCAAACGGTGATGGGCAGTAATGGCAGCCAGGGACACCCCCCACCACCACCACCCTTGCTTTGTGCAGACCTCGTGCAAGCGTGCCGTTCATGGAAGGGCCGTTTGTAGGCAGCCTAAAATAGTCTGTTTTTTCTCTAATAACTCCCTCTGTCTTTGCTTTCCGGACACGGCGTGCTGGCAGGGAGAACGGCGGTGGTTCTTGGTGTGTACTGGGTGGAATCTAAAGTCTTCTGAAGTTGCTTGGGGAGAAAGCAGGGTGAGGCTCAATGGCTGGGAGACGCTTTCCTGCAGCAAGCTGCAGCCCCAGATGTTTTTGCAGATAATTAAATTTCCAGTGGAATTGTTCCCCTGATCCAAAGCGAGCGATGGGCTGCAGGGTCCCTCCTTTCGAATGGGTTTAACAATGCGGAGTGAGGGAGGACTCCCAGCTCTGGAGCTCTCAGCACAGGAGGGACATGGACCTGTTTGAGCGAGTCCAGAGGAGGCCAGGAAGATGCTCCAAGGGCTGGAGCCCCTCTGCTGTGAGGACAGGTTGAGAGAGTTGGGGAGGTTCAGCCTGGAGAAGAGAAGGCTCCAGGGAGACCTTAGAGCCCCTTCCAGTCCCTAAAGGGGCTCCAGGAGAGATGGGGAGGGACTCTGGATCAGGGAGGGGAGTGATGGGACGAGAGGGAACGGTTTTAACCTGAAAGAGGGGAGATTTAGATGAGATCTCAGGAAGCAATTCTTTACTGTGAGGATGATGAGAGCCTGGCCCAGGTTGCCCAGAGAAGCTGTGGCTGCCCCATCCCTGGAGGGATTCAAGGCCAGGTTGGAGGGGGCTTGAAGCATCCTGGTCTGGTGGGAGGTGTCCCTGCCCAGGGCAGGGGGTGGGACTGGATGGTCTTTGAGGTCCCTTCCAACCCAAACCATTCTATGATTCTGTGAGCGAGGGGGACAAATTGCAGGGTGATGCATTGATCTTTCTCCTCGGATACAGGACTGCATTTCTGTTCTTTTCCCCAATAAATATTTAATTTTGCAAAGCAGAGCAGCTTCGTCCAAAGAAGCTGAAAGGGCTAATCTTTGCATTGCACTGGGTTCACGGTTGGGGCACGCTGCTCTAAGGGATTTCCCTCTCCTGCGCAAAGCGGATGAGATGGAGACGGTTTAGTCCTCACGCCCAGCCCAGTTTCTGCTCCATCAGCTGTTCTGGGAGGCTCATGGCTGTGGACAGGGCTGCTGGTGGCAGCCAGGAGAAGCCCTGCTCATTGAAACTCCCTGAACATCAGACCTTCCTGCCAACGCTGTTAGTTTGTGTGGGTCTGTGTTATGGATGTCATTAGGAACTTTTGGAGGCATGTGGGCCTTTCTGTGGTGGGACCACCTGAGGCAGATGCTGGCTGATGACCTTGGTTAGCCCAGAAGGTCACTGAGGGCAATGGAAATCGGTTACAAATGTGCTGATGTGCAGGCTGCCTTGCCACTGCTTCGTTGGATGGAGATGTCCAAGCAGCTGAGGACAAGCAGAAGCTCAAGGTGATCCTTCACCCTTTTCATTTCACCCTTTTCATTTGATTTACTTCAGTTTTGTTTCCTAGACTACGGCAGCAACCCTCGCGTGAAAAGCTGCTGTTCTCCGTTCACAACAAAGCCATCTCCAAATGGGTTTTATGGTTGTGAGCAATATTGGGACCTCCACTGTACGTGAACGTCCCACTGGGCTCGAATCGCCTCTGCCAGTAAACATCATTCTTACCACCTCGGTCTGTGCAATGGCCTTGAGATACCATCCTAGGGAGAGGACCCAGCAAAAACGCTGTGGGCTGTGTAACCCAAAGGATGGGGACAGGGTAGGTTCAGCTGGGTTCCCTGCCGAGCCACCTGAGTTTTTCTTGGGAGAGTAGGGACTCTGTGTTTTCCCTTTTGTCTTTTCCCCGCTCAGCTTCACGCGTCCTCCAAAGCTCTGTGTCATGGCAACGATCTCCTCCGTTGAGGAGTCTCTGAATGTAATAACTGCAGCAGCATTTTATAAATACCCAGTTTAGAGCCTGTCTAAAAAATGTCACTACACTGTTACGACGATTTATCATCCAGATGCTGCTTGTTTTTAGCAAGACCCTAAAGCCCGAGTTCGTACCAACTGTGTGGTGCAGTGTGTGAAGTGCTCTGGGATGTTGTAACGTGAGGATTTTCAGGCTTGGTTTTGTAGCAGCACAGCTCTATTCTATAATACCTGATGATCACAAAGCCTCTTTTTAAGAGAAATGAGTGGACTTGCCTGAAACCTTGACTTCCTCCGCCTTGTGCCAAGTGAGATGCGAGCTGGCCGTGCTGTTCCCTGGGGTCTTTCCTGTGCTGTCCCAAGAGTGTCCTTCAAATAAGAAATCCCCACTTTGCTAGTGAACATCAAGGGAAGCCTTGTTTGAGAGGCGGAGATCTTTGGTGCCCCGCTGCCTTTCGCTGCTCTTTTTCCAGAGATTAGTAGTTGAGGAGAAAGGTCATCTTTCTGTACGGGGTTTGCAGCCATGTCCAACTGATGTGCCGCAGGCACAGCATCGCGCTGGCAAATTGGATGCCAGTGCTTGATTTTTCCCTAACGTTTGCCCAGGAGGTTGGGTTCGATGGCCAGCGCTGAGCCAGCGATGAGTTGGCCAAGGAGCGGCTCTAATGGGACCACAATCAGCCTGTTGTTGTGCCTTGACCTTAGCAAAGGGTGGCCGTCCTGCTCCTCCATCGCTTGTTGGAGTCTCCTACCTCTCCTACCCCGCAGGAGATGGGGAGGGTTTGTAAGGGAGATGCTTCCCAAGCATTCACTGCCTGGAATAAATTACTCCCACATTGTTTTTCCACCAGTGAGTTGTTTCAACTTCTCAACTTGGGACTGCTCGGAAGGACCTGATTTTTTTGAAGGTGCTGAGTCCCCTCTTCCAAAAATGCCACCCCTTGGGAAGTGGGAATCAGAATGGTTAGAGTTGGAAGGGACCTTAAAGGTCATTGAGTTCCAACCCCCCTGCCATGGGCAGGGACACCTCCCACTAGACCAGGAATCTCAAAGTCATAAGGGTGCTTAGGAGTTTGGGTCTCCACCTCAGTGACAAAGTCAAGGATGAAACTTTCCGTGGAATAAAACGTTGGGGAGCAAGGTCCTTGCTGGAAAAGCGGGTCCCTCCTTGGGTCGTTCCCGAGCGTGGTGGGACCTCCTGTCCTGTGATGCTTTTGCACCTCCAACCCAGAAATGCCAGGTCCACCTGTGGGCATGGCCCTGATGGGGCTGAGCTGGCCGGTGGGCTCTGTGGGGCAGGGTGGTCTGCGCCCGTGGTGGCAGAGAGGACACGGCACAGCATGTCCTCCTGCACCCCCTGCCCGGCACAGTTGGGATAACACACATCCCTTGGTTTTTGCAGTTTCCGTGGTGGTCGTTGGGAAGCTGCCGCTCAGAGAGACTTGAGAGAATAAGCACCCGGCTCTGGGGTTAAAGAGTGCGTTTTTGAGATGGCATTTCTTTTCTGGAAAGCAAAGTTTGAAAATATCTGTTGAAAAATTTGACTTTTTTTTCCCCAACCGTGCTTGTCTCCAGCTTAGTTTAAGGCTGCAGGTTGTTCTCAGGGGGAAAACGTCTTTTGAAACTTCAGTGATTTTTATTAAATTTTTTTTTTCTCTTTTTTTTCACCGTGCAAAGGCTAACCCCCTTTTCCCAGCCTGTTTCCTGGACAGGTCTCAATACTCCAGCATTTCCCTCCCGTACCACTGTAGGGCTGGAAAGAAAAAGCTGCTTTTACTGCGAGCCCACAGCTGTGTTTGCTTTCACCGTGGAGCACCGCAGCCAGAGGCAGCTGGTTAGCCAGGGGCTTTTCTCTTCTATTTTCCAAAGACCCGCGTGTTAAATATCACCTACTTCGTGCTTTGAAGCTCATGAAGTTCTTAAGTGTGATTTTTATCAGTATCAAACTACTGAGCTGGAAAAAAAAATATAAATCAATTAATGGAGAAGAAACCCATGGCCGCTGCTTGTCCTCAGGTTGGGTGAAGCAGTTGAATGAGAGAGAAATATTTGAAATATCTTGCAAAGCAAACTTCTTTCTTACCAAGGCTGATTCTGGGGCCTGTTAAAATCAAGAATGTTTCCGTAGATGCCAGCAGGCTTAATCCTTAACAAAGGAAAATAACATTTTTATCTACAAGAGGAGAAAATAGCGGTGTGAGCACAGGGGAGCAGAGGGTGGCCCGTGGCTACGGGGGGCTGCGGGAGCAGAGACCCCCCGCCAACCCTGGCACCTCTGGGCTGCGGTGCTGCAGCTCCACACGGCCATCAAAAGCCTGAAACATCCTTAGATGAAGTAGAAGTGACCAGAAAGCCTCTGGAAAAAAGTGAAATAGAGTAAATATTGATTATGCTGGAGTGTGCTGAAGTATGCAGCCCGTGCGATGTAAAACAGCCGAAGGATTCCTCCCTAGGACCAGGGCTGTAAAATAATCAGTGTTTAAAATTTGATTATCAGACAGCACGAGGACTTTAATCTGTACAGATGTGCTTTAAAACATTTATTTGCAGGAACAAGGATGTTTAATTTCTAGCTATCGTTCTGTTTATAGATAATCCAGAAAAATGCCTACCCTTCTGTAAGCTCCTCTGATGTTCAGTCAGTCTGGGCTTCATTCCCTTCTCCCAGGGAAAGGAAAAGTCGTGTATATCGTTCCGATGTGCTTCGTTGCCACTGAAAGGGTCAGCGTGCTAAATATGGGAGTAAACCAGCCTCTCCCATTATTTAATTAAAAAGAAATCTAATAACAGAAGAGAAGAACAACAGCCTTTCCAGCGCGTGTGGCCCCGCGCCAGAGGAAAACATGATTTCAGAAGCTTATTTGCTCAAAATTAAAGACTCTTCTACAGTCTGGAAACCCAACCTGATTCCCAGTACGGCAGCCTTGGACGCTGCCCTTCCCAGCGGGAACCTCGGCCCGTTGTATTGCCGGGGCGAGGAGGCACTGGGGGAGTTTGCAAAACAGGGGCGTAAAGTATAGTAGCTCCAAAATATAAATATTAACGTGGGATATACCCTGGTGGGGGGAGAGCACTCGAGCTCCCGGGCAGTTCTCCCTTAGTACATTTGATAGGATACATTTGCTACTGACTTAGGGCATTTGCCCTCTTAGAATCATTAGAAACATTGGTTTCTAGGAAAACCATTTACCCGTTGTTATGAAATTTTATATGTAATTTAGGGAAGCTGCATCTGGTCCAAGTCCCACCATTGGGTTGATAAATGTGTTTGCTTTGGATTTTTGCTTCCTTTTTGACTGCTGCTTTTGCTTGCTTTTTTTTTTTCCCCCCAGAAACTGCAATCCCCATCTGTGCAAAGGACATCAGCAATGATTTGATGAAGGAGTTTGCTTTTCTTTCTGGTGAGTACAGTGAATTTCTCCAGGGGAAGAACTTCTCCAGTCTTTGCGTGGTAATTAAATACTCCAGATGAACTTCCACGCTATTTGGCAAAATGATACTCTGCACGGGATATTATCCACCAGGTACTCTCCAGTGCCACCAGAAATGTTGTTAATAAAACATTGAGGCAGTTTGAAAGAGCGTATTAGGTTTCTGTCCCAAGCCACACTGTAAAATATTCTCATCTTCAAATACTGAATGCATTAACAAGTGTTTTGCTTTGAAATGTGCTTCATAGAATCATAGAATCGTCTAGGTTGGAAGAGACCCTTGGGATCATCGAGTCCAACCATCTACCCTACTCTAGGTTTCTGTAGGTTCCAGAGCAGTGCGCTGATTTCTCCTTGTATTTCTGACTTTTTTTGCTGTCCCATGTGAAGCAGGCTCAGTAAATAAAGTAAATATCTGGTACCTAATACGTTTGTTCCTACCACCTGTGCGTGTGTGTTGGGCTTGAAATCGGAGGCAGGATTTAACCCGTTTTTACTGTTCTGGTGATGTAAAAAACCCCTCTGTGGTGATGGCAGCGTGTTTTCTGACCTGACTGGTGGAACTGGGCTTTAGCTGCTGGTCCTCCTCGGAGGCAGGCCCAGGGCAGCATCCGTGTCTGCGTTCCAGGTGGCCGAGGGAAGGACAAGGCTTGGATCATCACCCTCCCCGACAACGCTCGCTTCAACGAGGTGCCCGAGGAGATCGTATCCAAAGTCTTGACGTACCTAACGTCGGTCCCGAGGTACGTGGCTGCCTTCTGGCTCTTGGCTGTGATGGGCAGGGGGGTCAGTCCTGCCTGGGTCGGGACCCCCACACATGGAGGTGGGGGGTGAGGGGCATCTGCAGCTCCCAGAGCAAGCCAGAGGGAGAAGACAAACGATGCAAGCCCTTACAGTGTCCAGGCGTGGTATTTAACGTGCCAGTAAATGCAGAGTATAATGTGGACATCATCCCTATGACTTGTCAGCCTTTGCATGTACCATACATTTACTTTATTAGGTTTCTAATTAACAGCAAGCTTTCCTTAAGCTTGGACATGTGTCACCGCTTAAACATGCCGTGCAACTGCCGAGTAGTATTTTGACATGTACAAATGGAGAGTCATTACCGTGGAAAAAGAGAAACGTAACTGGCGGAAGAGACTAATTACAGGAATGAGCCGTTTGGGGTCCCCATTAGAGGCGATGGCTCAGCAGCGTGTGGCGGGTCCCATTACCCACCCGTGTCTGGGGCTGGAGCGGGTGACAGTCTGCCTCTGCCACATCCAGGGCCCTGTACTTAGATTAATGGCCCTCCTATTTATTTGCTGCTGAGCCTGGTGACTCAGTTACCTGGAATGCTTAATTTCCTTGAATAATGCCTGTTTTGGCAAATTTCTTCCTGTGGGGAAAGCAGGGTGACAGCGGCTAGATGGGAGCTTTCCATCAGCGGTGGCTTTGGAAGAGGTACCGTGTGTTTGGCCACCTCTGTGGGGGGAAAAATAGCGAGCCTCTGGTTCCTCAGTCCTCCTTTTGGGATGGACCCTGAAGTTTCGTGGGCTCCTGGCCCCCAGGGCACAGTCCCAGCGCGGACAGCAGTGTCCCATGGTGTGTCCCACGGTGTGTGGCAGCCGGAGGGGTTTCTCCTTGGTGCTGTGTGGGCAGCCCCTGTCTGTGCATCTGCCCTTCCCAGCTCTGCCGGGTTTCTCCAGGGCTTCTTACTTCACATGACAGTGAACACCCTGGCATTAGCGTGATGAGCAGCCTTGCTGTCCCTGTAATAGGTCCAACTTCATCAGGAAACTAATGAGAGCTGCGAGCTTGCTGGTGATTCAAACATGTTCGGCATGTTATTTGGAAAACCACTTTAATCATGCTTCTCTGTTCCTCCTACCAGCTGTAACAGCCTGCCTCAATACCTGACCACCTTAAAAACATGTGGTTTTGGACACTTTGGAGTTGAAAAGGCTGTGGTGTCGGGGAGCAAGGAAAAGCCTCACGTAGGTGAGGATGGAAGGTGTGTGTCAGCTCTGGGTACACGTCCCTCAGTGGCATCGCGTCATGGGATCTGACTTTGGGCCAGAAAGTCCCTCAAAGGGGTAAATATTGAACCCGCATGTCAGAGTTAGCTGTGGATACACCAACGCCTCCCTGCCTCATACCTGTGGGTGGGTATGGGGGTCTCATCTCGGAACCACCCAGGCAGTAGCAAGGACCTCTGCCAGCAGGAGCGAGGGCCACGTATGGTCCTACCGACACCAGGCTGGGGAAACCTCCCGGGGTGTCAGCTTTGTAGGATTTGGGGAAGCTGAATTTCCTGAAGCGCTTTTCTCCTGGAAATAATTGTTAGGTGAAAGGAGATGGGTGCTGTGAGCTACTCATCGGTCCGCAAGGCAAGGGCGATAATAACCGAGCCAGGAGGAAGGTGAGTCTTGTTGGGAAGTAAATTTTGCTTCAGGATTCCTGGGAGCTGTGCTGCTGCCCCTGAGCGTGCTAAAGCACCACTTTATCCAGGCGTGGATTGAAGGCTTCTACAGTGCAGACTTTGCAAGAAATGCTGGTCTTTTATGTACCCTAGAAGAATTTATTTCTTCCGCAGTTAAGTCAGAATTTCAGGAGAAACTTTAAGAAAAAACATAATAAATGAATTGAAGTCAGCTGCCATTATTACAAAACAGATTATTACAAAAAAGTGTCCTAATCACAATTAAAGTACAAGAAAAAAATTACTATCTTTAAAAACTAAAAAAATCCTGCTGTATACAGGGTTGGTGCAGCCTCACCTTGAGCCCTCAGTGCAGTTCCAGGCCCCACAATTTGAGAAGGATGTGAAGGTCTTTGAATGTATTGAGAGGGCAACCCAGCTGGTGCCAGGGCTGAGAGGAATGTCCCAGGAGGAGCGGCTGAGGGCTCTGGGCTTGTCTCGTTGGGAGAGAAGGAGGCTGAGGGGCGACCTGGTAGCTCTGCAGCTTCCTGGGGAGGGGATGTGGAGAGAGGGATGCTGAGCTCTTCTCCCTGGGATCCAGGGACAGGACACCTGGGAATGGTTCAAAGCTGTGCCAGAGGAGGTTTAGATTGCACATCAGGAAGCGTTTCTTACCGAGAGGGTGCTCAAACTCTGGAACAGGCTTCCTGGAGAGGTGGGCGATGCCCCAAGCCCATCAGGGTTTAAGGGGCATTGGGACAATGCTGCAAATAATGTGCTTCAACTTACTCAGCCCTGAATTGGTTAGGCAGTTGGACTAGATGATTGTTGTGGGTCCCTTCCAACTGAAATAGTCCTGTCCTACCCTACCTTATCCCATCCTATCCCATCCCATCCTACCCTGCCCTACCCTATCCTATCCTTTGTTTGACTACTCAGCTTTTCAGTATTTAGANACTCTGGAACAGGCTTCCTGGAGAGGTGGGCGATGCCCCAAGCCCATCAGGGTTTAAGGGGCATTGGGACAATGCTGCAAATAATGTGCTTCAACTTACTCAGCCCTGAATTGGTTAGGCAGTTGGACTAGATGATTGTTGTGGGTCCCTTCCAACTGAAATAGTCCTGTCCTACCCTACCTTATCCCATCCTATCCCATCCCAGCCTACCCTATCCTATCCTATCCTTTGTTTGGCTACTCAGCTTTTCAGTATTTAGACAAGCTCTGCGTGTTTCACTTCGGGAAGTGGAGTACAAAGTGATTTGGAGCTGTGGCTGATCACAGGGAGTAATGGCCCAGCGAAGGGTGCTGTTGGCTATAAATACCTCTGGATTTAAATATTAGGCGTGCTCTGATCCCACCAGCCACAAGGAGCCTCTCAGCCCTGTGATAAATCTCCCAACTGCACGCTCCGGGATCCGATTTCAAGTCCTCCTGCAAAACATCCCCAGTCTTTATTTTTAGCCTGGTGCATCCTGCAACACATACAAAATTAAGGGTCAGGGCCAAAAAAAAAGTGACAAGAAGTGCCCAGAGAGAAATAATCCGTGATCCAGTTATCTGTCTCCATCTTTCTGCTGCTGGATGCAAATGAACTCACCCCTCACGGCCTCGGTGAGGGAAAGCATTGATTTATTTTTATTGTCAGTCTAAAAGGTACATGGCAGGACGGGAAATCTGATAAACCTGCAAGGCTGCGAACAGTCACAGGCTTGCTCCACTATTCCCCAGAATAAATTAAAAATTTCCCACAGTAGGTTTCGAGGCTTTTGGACGGCTTGGGAACTTTCTTCTTTGTGTCTGTAAGGGAACTGATAAAAGTAAATTAACAGGCTGAGAGGCTGCTCTCTGAATATAACCTTGTCCTGAGTAAATGCAGACTTTGGCATACTTTTCTTAACCGACAAAGCACTAGAGTCTAGCTGCCTTTTCTAAATCACTTGGATTCTGGGGTTTTTCTTCAGGTTTTATTACAATGACAGCAGTGCTGTGTAAACACTGTATCTGTTGGTTTGTTGGGTTGTTTTTTTCCGGTTGTAGCCTGTTGGGAAATACCGTGGGGATTTGGGGAATTGTTTCTCCTAGGACAGAGACCTACCTTTTAAAATTTTAGGGTGTGCCGAAAAACCAAAGGGTTTTATTTTTACCTCAAACAAAAGGATCCTTTTGCCCTGCTCCCACCCGCCCAGGTCATTTGACTCGGGGTGGGGGGCGAGCGGAGCTGACAGAAGCCTGTGGAATCATCTGGCATTGTCAATTTTAGCTAAAAAAAGAGTTTGGGCTGAAAAATTATGCCCGATTCCAGCTCACAATGTGTAACCTCGGACTTCATTGCGTGCAGAAGTTCTGTGTATGACCCAAGTGTAAAATACTCCATTCCTTTTCTCTGCTCTTTTCTGCTACGCCTCGATGTGCAAATTCGTGTGAAACCTTTGCACTGTGGGTGTGACGTTGGAGATGCACAAGAGATACCTGTAGGACAGCTCGGGAGCTGGGTGCCTCTACGGATCTTCAGGCAACTGTTATTATGAGTCAAAAGGGATTTTATTACTTTTTTTTTTTTTTCTCTCAGCACAACTGCTATCTCCTTTTAAATATATTTGTCAAAGGTGCGGCTCCTACAAACCAGAGCAGCAAGATGTGCTTCGAGTGCCTGTTTTTTTATTTTACTGGAGTGAACTTGCCAAGGATTGTCTGCCGTGTGATACTTCTGAGCCATCCTCCCTGTGTTTTCCCTTGCCAAACACAAGAATTACCGAAGAGGGGGGGGTATGCCCAGTGCAAAGACCTGACCTGGCCCTGGGGAGCCAGCATGTGTACTGGGAGGCTCTCGGCAGCACCCAGATAGGGTGGCGTGGGACATGGCTATCCTGTTCCAGCGCCCGCAAAATAAATAGTGTAGATATTGCCTGAGTAGCCTGTAAATACACCCACGTCGGAGGACTGGGTTACAAGCTGGCGTACCCTTACCTGTGCGCAACCATGATTCCAGGTCGTAATTCTGCCCCGGAGCGTGTTTTGTCACGGGTTGAGCCTGGCTGGGCTGGACCCGTAATATTTGAATTACAGACGGGAGCTGGCCGGTGTGACGGGTCACCCGCCAGACCCCGCGTCCCCGGTACTGCTGGCTCGCTCGGGGACTTCAAAGGCAGCTTCAAGGATTTGGGTGTCAAAAGGGATGTCGCTTGCGAAGTGAAGCAGAGCGGGCTGGGAAGTGCCTCCAAGCAATTGCTGCCTCTCTCGGGGTACCTTGGGAGGTGTCAGCTGGTTAAGGACCAGCTCCCCCTGTCCCCCTGCCAGGCTGGCATCCCCCTTCCCTGCCTTGGTGTCACCTTGTGCCAAAACGAGCCTGGAATCGTTGCACGGTTGCTGTGAGCAAGGCAGGCAGGTAGCAAGCTCCCTGGGAGGGAAACGCTCAGCAGTGGTGGCAAAGATGCTCATCCACAGCTGGTGGAGGCTACTGGCCACCCCTGAGCCACTCGGCAGGAGGAGAGCTGCCTCCCACCCCTGCAAGGTCCTTCTCGCACCCAACACACGTCCACCTCCCACGCAACGCCCGTTGCAAAGGGGATGCATCACCCTGGGCTAACCCTCAGGTGGGATTTCCCACATTTCTTGCCAGAATCTGCTCAGGGAAATTGTTTTCCAAGCGGTTTTTGGCAGCCGGGGAAATGTCACAACGTGGTTTGCGTTCTGTGCGCTTGAGTTTGGGGTGGGTTTTGGTTTTTTTTTTTGGGAACAAAGTCACATTCCCTCAAAATGTTATCTGGTTATTGGTATTTTCTTATCTCATAGTCAACATGAGTCTGACACCAAATTTATCCTAATCCTGGACAGAAGATTGGACACATGGACATCTGTCAAAATGACTCTCCAAAAAATAGCAGTAAGTCCTCTTTAATGTTAATTTCTTTTAATGTACTAAGTCATCGTGCCCATTATGTATCACTTTCAGAGAATGCCGGGAAACAGGAGCAATGATGCTCATGTGTTCTCTCTGGGTAGTGTTTTAGTTTATGGCCCTGTAATTAATTCACTCACAGCTCTGTGCCCCGTTTGAGTGCATAAATGAGCTGTTGGAGTATTAATTGATTCATTTGCTTGTTTTTGTACTTCTTCGTAGTGGTTTACATGTGTTTCGTGCCATGTTCTACGCTTTTGATGGGTAGAGGGATTGGCTTCATGTATGTTCTTTCTAGACACTGGTTATTAGTGAGAATATATTTTACCTAAGTGTTAGGTTCTTAAAACAGGCTACACAAGCACTTGTAAGTGGGCATGGGTGGAAAAGTCTCTTTTAAATGCATTTAATTTTAAAATACATTCATGTATGTAAAATATCTGTTCCAGATTTACGTACTCCCCACGGTCAGATTCTGAACATAGCTCAAAAATAAGCTTTTTGCGACTCAGCGATGCATTGTGTCCTATGAAATCAGAGCATGGTGTTACGGTAGTGTATGCAAGTATGCAAAAATCAGGGATAAATAGGAGCACTGTGATAAATGCTTTCCCAGCCAGACCACGCAATGGAAATATTCTGGGTGTATTATCATTGCCTTTGGTTCTGCTTGTCAAAGGCATGGGTCCATCCGATAGAAAATGAAGTAAACGCTATGTACTAAGGGAGAAAGCTCTTGCCTGATTCTGGTTAGAACTGATAAAATTAAATCTTTTCATGTTTTCAGTATTTACTACTAGTAAATACTGAACTTGGCCATTAAAAATGTCTGGGCATTGATGGCATTTTGCTGATTGATAGGTGTCCAGCAGAAGGAGGAGAGGGTTAACTTTTCGCAGCGTGTCGGTACATTGAGCTCTGTTTCGTCTGAATTTTCTGTCTGAATTTCGAGGTATGGTTTCCATGCCATTAGAGAAGCAGCAGCATTTGAAAAGTAGTTCTTTAAAGTGATTATCAAAATTCAGTTCTGCTGCCAGCGTTTGAACAGTTGCTGGTACTAAGAGCCTCCTTTAAGGATAATGTAGTTGCTTTGCATAGTTTGGAAGTTTCAAATGTGAAAAAATCCTGTCTTAATTTGTAGCTTTCAGAGAAGTGTCGTTCATTTGGTGTTTAATAAGGAAGTTTAATTATTTTGTGACCTTTGCGCATACGCCCTGTGTGTGTACCTGTATGTTCTGTGTGTCCACGTACAGAAGTGACTTTGCCTGTAGCATCAGGGCTGTCTGTGTAAATAATGCTCTGTGCAAAGAGGAATGAGCAGCAGGAAACCTGTGTCCACTAAATCTTAAGACCTGGGAATCTTACTTTAAAAACAGGGTCTGGCCCTAAAGGGCTGGCTTTGTGTCCAGGAGGTGTTTGACTGGACTTGCCTTTGTGCAGCGAACACAAAGGATTAAAGCTTGATTTCTTTCCAGTCCTAAACCATAACCCATCCTACAATAAAAAGTTCTTTTTTTTTTTTTTTTTCTGATCTTTGTGTCATTTTGGAATAAAGAAGTGCAAATAAGCTGAATTTGAAATACACAGGGTGTCCTATTTTTTCCAGCATATGTATATGCAATTGCAGCTCTGCGGTGGTGCATCTGATCCAGAAAAAAAAAAAAAATTATATCAGACTGTAGAGATTTTAGTTTAACTCTTTGTGTCTGCCTCTAATTGCATGGACAAACCTGGTATTGCTTGCTTTGGGAAGCGAGGCCCTGCTGCCGGGGTGAAGCCTCAGGTTTTGGCAGGAGCATCTTTCCTTACTTCCCTACGAAATCCCAAACAACTTTAAAACATAAATCGCAAGTGGGGAGAAAGGGCAGGGTAAAAGCTCTGAGTTGAGAGCCCAGTCCTTGAAGGAAAGAGCTGGCCCCGTATGCAGCATCCTGGCCAGTATCAGAACCAGTGGGGCCAGCAGGACTGGGGCAGTGATGGTCCCCCTGTACTGGGCACTGGTGAGGCCCCATCTCCGGTTCTGTGTCCAGTTTTGGGCCCCTCGTGACAGGAAAGACATTGAGGTGCTGGAGCGGGTCCAGAGAAGGGCAAGGGAGCTGGTGAGGGGTCTGGAGCACAGGTGCTCCCTCTGGTGAGGGAAAGGCTGTGGATGT
>VXAK01013553.1:0-13582 GCA_013399435.1 Arenaria interpres
GATTCTATGATTCCAAGGCAGAAGTCTGCTTCTCTCCCTGAGTTCATTGATAGAGGTTGAGAGATCAAAATTGTTTATGGCATTGGTGATATTAAAATTTAAGACCACTACTATACCAGCTGTGGAAATCATTGCAATTTATCACATATTTTATACTTACATTCTATTTTGTGCCAACAAAAAGCCATATTTCTGTGTCATTTACTATTTTCTTTCTTACCCCATCAGTAATCTTCCTTCTTTTTTTTTTAGCTGGGATTACATATTTGCTGTATGTCCAGCTCCAGAAGACTTTGTAGTGGTGTACTGGGATATCAGGCTCTTCTGGAAGATCCCACATAATCAGTACATTCACACTCCCATCATTGTTTGCACTGATATTGGCAATTCTGATATTAGATGGAGCTGGTGGAGCAGATGGATCTGGAATGTAAACAAACAAAAAGATTCTAAAGTAAAGATCATCTTCAATAATGTAAAGATCATCTTCATCTTACCAGGCATACATAAGCTGGATTAAATGTTCTCAATACATTGAAGAAAATTCAAGCAAAAATTTCCCATAAGTGATATGGCTTCTTGTGAGTTCTAGAAATTCAAGCTCTACTGAAATAAAAAAATATGGGTTAGCATCTAGTTTTGTCATTATTCTATGTTGTTGATAGCTCATAAATACTAAGAAGCTTTATCAAAATGTACTAGATAATCAGTTTTACTTCTGTCATTTACTACTTTAAATGCATAATGAGTGTAAAACACTCATGTTCTACAAGTAGCCATTTATAGTCAACACAGAATGGTACAGTGGAAACAGTGAGTTGTTCGGTGTTGCCAGACAATTCTCAGATGATAACATGTTTCCACATGTTGAATCTTTCCTCAAAATTCTAGTATTGACATTCACCACAATAGATATAAACACTTTCTTAGAATAAGTATAATTAAGATGTCACGATATATTATGATGTCATGGAAGTCTATAGGAGTTTTTTTTAGAACAACAAAAGACAACTAGCTAC
The DNA here is from genome assembly GCA_013399435.1 of Arenaria interpres. Classification (NCBI taxonomy): domain Eukaryota; kingdom Metazoa; phylum Chordata; class Aves; order Charadriiformes; family Scolopacidae; genus Arenaria; species Arenaria interpres. The sequence goes on from VXAK01013553.1 coordinate 1,020, forward strand.
CCCGGTGATTTACTTCCCTATTATGGTTTAGTTTCTGGTCAATATTAACTGAAACATTATTCCTTCAGTTGTCTCTGTGCTGACCCTAAAGACAAGAAGGACACCTGACAGTCAGAGGTTCTAATATTGAACCTTTTACAGTATTGAATGTTAGGTCCTCCTTGTGGACCTACTATATCATACCCTGGCCCTGAGTAATGTAAATCAATGGAAATTTTGCAACTAAGCTTCTAAAAGTCCAATTTGATATTTACTAACTATTACTTTTTAATGCCACTTTTTAACTCCTGCTTTTTTTTTAAAATGCCCATGGTAGACAAACATTGGTGACAAAATATAGGAAAACTGCAAAGCCAAAATTTAAGTAGAAGCAAACAGCATGACGAAAAAAACATTTAAAAGTATATCAGGCAGAATAAAGGAAATTCATAGTAGTTAATGCATGTTATGAATCTGTAGTCAAGAAAAGGCAATTTATTCAAAAAACCCTTTTTCATATAACTTTTTAGTAAGCCAACACTTACTTGCTAGAAATAAAACTGGAGGTGTGCAGAGTGGACACCAGGCATTCATTTACTGCCTCGTTCACCTGCATTTTTTTATAATGGTAAATGAGCTGTTAAATAAACTTTCCAGGCATACTAAATTCATCAGATAATCCCTATGACAAATGGTCTTACTGAAAAATTCCATCATTTAGTTCATTGAAATTGACACATTCAGAATTAATAAAGACAGCATTTCCTTTTTAAAGATCAGCAGATGTGAAATAATGGCTTATTCCTGTTATTTAACAGGACTCTTGGTTAAATAACAATGGATGCTCCTGTTCCCTTGCACATGCCATTTTAGTTAAATAGTAATGGATGCCTCTGTTTCCTCACACATATAATTCAACACAACTTTTGGCAGTACAAGTTACAAAGCATACTTAAGTTTAAGAATTCCGGAAATCTAACTTAATTTTCAAAACAATAGGAATTCCTTATTTCTTCTCTCCCATTTTTTTAATCATCTTGCAAGCCAGTTCCCTTATTTTTTTTCTGTCTTTGGAGAAGCACTGTTCTTACACTTATTTCCTTACCTGTGAAGTAGCCAACAACTCCACCTTAAAGTATACAAAGCTATTTATATTGGAGGGAATATATTTCAGAGGTTAATTTAGTTAAATGGTTTGTACTGTTCTCTAACACAGATTTTCATTTACTTCTATCGTTTCATAAGATAAGTAGATATAAAATGAAATTTAGGTACAATAAATATAAATAGAATCATGATTCATCAATCCAAAATCTTTACTAAGTATTCATCTTCACTCATTTAAAATGTTAGGGTTTTTATATGTGATATGACATTGTATTATGGCAATAAAACATTTATAACCTGAAGTGCAACACGATCATATTACTGTAGGTGAATTATTCAGGTTATCTCCCAGAAGTACTGTGCATCATGTATTATGAATATATAACATATGGTCAGAAATGGTCAGATATAAGCAAAACCATTTCTAACCATAAAACATGCCTGTCTTCATTATGCATCTATAAAAGACTCTGACAGTCCTTAAAAAATCAAAAAGTTAAATGAAATAGCTCTTCTGGATAAAGTGTTTTACATGATTAAAATATTTTGAAGTTCTATGCACCAATTTTTCCTAGGTCTAAGAGCAAATGACTGAATTTACATTATTTCTTTTTAAATGTTTCTGTCCCCATAAGAATGCAAGATAGTGTGTAATTTTCTTTGTACAAAGTTAGTGATTGACCAGAACAGAGCTTTTTTATGTCTCAGAATCACAGGATTTATTTTTTTTCAGGATAAGTTCAAACACCCCTGTTTTTGTCAGCAACGTAAGCAGAAAAAGAAAGCACAGTAAAAGAACTATGTCCATACTGAAATCAACAGATCACTTCTTCCACTTAATAACACCTGCATTTCACCCTCTATTTTTTGTAATTGCACTGTTTATTGAAAACAATACTTTATCAGTAGCATTTCTTCTGTGTTCACTAGAACAGTCCAGTCATCAGATAAAACACTGTTCTGTATTTAAAAGAAAGCCTAGTAGTGTTTCTTCTTTGCTATGGGAGAATGTAAACATTGTATTAAAAATCATCCGGTAATTACAGTTAAGGAAAGGAAGAACACTCTCTTAAAAGGAATGTACATGTGAAATAATACAGCAATAGCAGAAACATTTTCCTGAGTGTTCCCTTTCTTCAAAGTCTCTTTTGCAAGCCTTACAAATGCCATCCACAAAAATGGCTTTGAACAGGAGGAAAAGTGGTGGTGATAGCAGTAGAAGACAGAAAAGGGAGGAGATCTGCAGGTGACAGACATGAACAGGCGAGACATTTGAAAGTACCGCTTTAAAAAGATGAGCTTTTTAAAAACGAGTAGACTAAGCTTGAGAGAATAACAAACCAGAAGGAAGTAAGATGTCAAAGATGAACAAAACTTAATTTACTACAATTTTGCATTTAATAATTTGAAAAAAACCTGCCTGATTGTAGAGAAAAAACAGTAAAATATTGTTTGGATTTGGGGTGTATAACCTGAAATACGAAGCTACTTAACGAGCATTTTATACCAGCTGAGAATCCATTCCATATTAAGTATTTCAATACCACTATATAATTTATTCATCTATTTCTATATATTTCTGTGACTCTTATCACTATTACAACTGGCAGAACTATCCTTTTGTAAGCCAAAAACCCAAGAATATTAATCTTTTCTTTCATTTGAAAGGACTGAGTTTCACCAGCAAAACAAACATGTGAGAAAGAATAGCAGAATAGTTGTTAAGTATAAGAGCACGGTCCTCCATGATACATGCCTGCCAGTTACCAGATATCAGATTAGTTGGTTTCTTTTCTGATTTCTTTTAAGCCTTCACTATTGCATTATTGAATGGAAAAGTCATGCCTCAACAAGGTGCTCTGTTATGCTTATGCAGACATTAAAAGCAGTATACAACTCGTGCTAAAATACTTCAAGGTCTAATAACTGGTACTGGATTATAGAGTTTATATACATACAGTATTTGTTAACCTGACTATGAAGCCAAACTGGTATTCTGCTGACCATGAAGCTAACAGCCATTCTGTTTTTCAGCCAGTTTTTCATATTTAAAGTTCTGAAATTTTATATACAGGAATTTATCTAAGTGTTAAATCGAAGTCTTTGGTTTTCCAAAAGGGTGATGCTAGCAGCAGCTTTTCCTTTGCAGTTTATGCTACACCTCAAATAAAATAAAAGTCATTATATATATACTAGAATTTGGCACAGACAGCTGTCCTCAAATCGGAAAAAATTCTGGTCTCAGCAGCCTGCAAATAAACTACTTCTCGCTGCTAGAACTGATAGCTTCATTAGGTCAAGGCTGAAGCTGCTGTTCCAGCACATGGAGTAAGTGCTGCATTTGTCTGGATTGTATCTGGCTTGAATATACCCAAAGGACTTAAATTCTTGTCTTACTGGCTACTCAGCCATCACAAGCAAAACTCTGTCTCCAGTCCCCAAAAGGGAGGATTCCTTGCTGCAAATTCAAGAAAAACAGAAAATCCTCACATCATCACCATTTCAAAATTCACATCTTCCCATACTCATATTTGTAAAGTTAGTGATACAAAATTTATATTTTATGAAATTATTTCAATCAATAGGACCTGGAAGCACTTTGCAACCTTATCAAAACAGTATGGGCAAGCTATACACGAGAATCACATCACACACTGCTACACTGCATCCACTTTGGCAACTGTAACAAAAACAGTAAATGATTTGGAATATGTGTCAGAGAAAAAAATAATGACATTGGAACAGGAATTCTCTTTCTGAGCTGTAAAAGAGATAGCAAGCTTGACTCTAATTTAAACCCTTTTTTACTAAGCTTTTTTTCTGACTTAAAATGGATCTCCCATTGCTATCTATTAAGCATTAGACCCTCTAACTCTAAAAATCTGCTGAGGCTGCTCTACAGACAAGTTTCCAACCATTAAACAGTTCCAAGGCATAAGCGGGAGGACTGGCTTTGCCCAATGGAAATGGCACACATAAACCAGCTGTGCAACAGTATAAAAAAATCATTGGTCCCAGAGGAGCAACAGAAAGAATTTTATTGCCGGGAGTGGGTGTCTGTTCTGGTTTTACTAACACTCAGTAATGTATGCATGAAATCACATCCAGCATGGTACTTATGTGCTGTGAAAACAATGCTGTCTGCTTCCTTTTCCTTGACAATTTATCCTGTGTATGCCAGCAACTGCCTTCATGTTGAAGACAAAAACCTTTAGCAGAGGTAGAAGGATCGGATGGTTTGGGCTCATTGAGTTCATCTTACAGCCTCTTTTTGTCTCTGAAAATGGCACAGTACCTAACTACAGACCAGCAAGATAATGTATTAAATGGAAATGGGTAACACTGATCTCTCTAGTTGACTGCATCTCTGTTACTAAGAGTTCATTTTCAGCGGAAATCACAAAATGATAGAAAAAAATAGCCTAAAACCTCACCCACATGCAACAAATTAAAAGTTGTATTACTAGCGCCGAGCAGCTTCTGACCCGTTGGGTTAGGATATCCAGTGCCAGCTTAACGGGAGAAAAGCACAGGAACCATTTCACCCAAGGAGACTCCTTTATGGATTGCAGGAATAGTTTTCTCCTATTTCTAGAGATAATGAAGCAGCTTGGAGAGAGCCAGTCAAAATATGGACAGAAATATATTTGTACCTTTGGGGATCAAAAATGTTCTGCCAGGCATTTTGTTAGCTTTATTTATTGCTTTTATTGCAAATTTTTGCCACTCAGTTGAAGATGAAAAGGCATGTATTCACAATTTAAAACCCCTGAAAAGTGAAGTGGAAACCACTGTCAAAATAGCAGAAAGTTCTGATCAGTTTTAGCTGACAGTATCCATCTTAAAATCCATGTGCAGGGTCCTACTTCTAGGAAAAAAACACCCTCCTAGGTGCAGTATTCACTTCATCTTCTAGCCAATTTGCTTTAAACAGATAGGCATAGTCTGCCGTGCTTTTCTTGCAACTTTGGAACCGAATTTTGGCAAAATGAAGCGTCGCTTCATTCCTGTGAAGGGCCATGCCAGACAAGCACATACAAACCCTTCATTTCCTTTATAAAAAAGAAATAAACAGAAGAAATGAAATATCTCTGCTTTAGCTCTAAATATGTCATAGTTTATCGCAACTATGCTACTTTGATTATTTCTTATTTACACATCAATGCGATAAATGAACACATGAGGCAGTGTGAAACAGGTAATAAACCTTCACCTCTACTGTTTACAGTATAAGAACATCAAAAGTTGCAGTGGATAAAACCAAATCACAATCAGATGAAGAACGGATAGCTGGAATGCTTGATAAAATAGTATTGCTTTCCTGTTTTTGTCTTTTTCATGACTGGGAAATTTAACTAATTTGGATAATAAGAAGCTTTATTTAGTGATAGAAAAGTTAATGGAAATTACACACCTCAGAAGTCTCAACATTATTTTGAATTAAACAAAGGCTTACTTTGCTGTGTCTCCTTAGAGATCACATTTTTTGCATTTGCAAAACACACAAAATAGTATAAAACAGTATTGTGGTAACCAGACAAAATTCGCTCTCCAAATAATTACAGCAGCAATGTTTTTGAATGTTCTTTTTAACAACTTAAAATATTTAGCGACAGAGACTTTGTGGTGCCTACTCCTCCCTAGATTCAGATTATATATCATGTTTGTCCTCCTTTAAAGAAAGAACGAACCCAAATAATTTGCTATTCATTATAACTTATGAGCAACTGGTAAAAGTTCAGCATCTTGTGTGAGAAACTGTCTTTGGAATTGCTGTCATGTTTCCTGATCAAAGGGTTTCTTTTAGAAGAAAACTTCTGTAAAGCCTGACGAAGATAATAGTCTTCTCTTGGTCTTGGCACAACAGGGTGAACTGAAACAGTCAGGAACTAATATGAATTTCTGTCCGCACTTCACATAAATGTAGCTCAGACACTCAGCAACCTTCCAAAGGTGATGTGCCAAAGCCCGCTTTCCTTTTCCAAATAGGAGGTTAAATGTGCCTGTAGGAGCTCAGCAGGGGCCAGTAGATGCTGGCACGAAAAAAACTAGGCACATCTGAGCAGCAGCTTCTTGCCTCTCTGCCAGGCAGGGGCCGCCACTTCCCACTGAGCTCCAAAGTAGTAATTATATGCCTATATGACACTATAACTCTTACCGACATGAGTGCCTACTTGGGGACATGGAGGCTAAGGGACACCGATCGAAGCACCCCAGTATCATTCCCGCTGTCACCACCTAGCAGCATCTTCATCTGTGTCACCTAGCACTTCTACACATTTCATGTGGCAAACATGGTATCTTTATGATAACCACTAACAATACCTAAGCCTCTAAAATAGTCAAATAAGCTGCCAGAATAGGATCATTTTGGCTACACAGCTGATAGCTAACCAAACTCCTTGCTGTTTGTCTGGCGATTCACAATTCTCTGCCAAGGGCTGGAGCTTATATTTGAAGATGATTTTAATTTTGAGTGTTATAGAAGCCTTTTGAACAGTGCTGGCTACATACTTGCTGCCATTATGAAGATCTCGTTATTTTGTTTTATTTGGTATGAGCATGCAGAGGTACTACTGGCTCCTGCTGTCCTTGTCAAAAAGTCCTAAAAGTGCGCCCCACCTCCACCAGACAGCCATGAACTGCACTTGAGGACAGCAAGTGCTTCAGGGGTAGCTGTGGAGACCACAGAAAAAGAGGACTCTAGTATCTAACCTGTAATCATATCAAAACCACAAGCTCCTGAAACATGTCACTGCCAGCTGGGAGGCTATTCTGAAGAAATATCTCTATGCACCTATCCTGCTCTTACGCTGTTCTCCAAAAACCCACTTTGGCTGCGGTCAGATACTGGGCTAAAGAGACCTTCAGTATGGCTTACCATGGATTTTCTTATATTCATTACCAATGTAGATATTTTGAACAATATACTCCTGTGGCTAGCACACTCAGTAGGAGATTAATTGTTTGGAAAGTAATACAAAACCTGCCTGAAGATGTCACGCTCAAGCCAAAACCTAAGTGATATCATGACATACCTTTATGTAATTGCAATTATAGTGGGTCCAAGCAGGATACTTGGAAAATCTTTACAAACTCAGTAAAACATCTGACAATAATCTGAGTTTAAAAGAACATTGATGCCTGATTCAGCAACACAGTGCTCTATCTGCTGAAGTGTTGCTGATAAAGACAAAGCTGCTGTTGCTGCTGAGTCCTTGCAGTAAGCTCAACACAGCTCGAAGGAACTGCATTTTTGATGTTACTGAAATGATATGCTACTTAAGTATAATAAATTCTTATAATACTACTTCTTTTATACTTGAAAAGCCAGCCTTCCTACCACAGACATGGTTATAGCACCAAAAAATTATTGAGACTAATGTATACTTATTCAGTAAGTAATTAAACCATCCATAACAGTAAAAGCACTTGCATGCCTCTTTAACTGCATCTACAGCAAGACTTTTTCTAGGATTGACTATGGCCAAACAGCAAGCTGAAAGCTAGGATGGAAACACAGGGATGGCAACTGCCTGTACTGAAAGATAATTCTATCTACAGAAAGAGGAGGAAATGCATTCCTTGAAGCATGCTTTATATCAGTGTGAAGATTCTGTCACTACTAAAACAAAGACAAGTCTTTCTATTAGAAACTACCTTTATCAGTAGAGCGAAGAGTGATAGATCTCATTCTTTGTTACTAAAGTCAGCTAGCACAGTCTGGCTATGTCCACATTATCAACTGCCTTTAAGAGAGGGTGACCACATCCAGACCACCTGTCTATCAGGAATAGTTTCTGGCCTGTGCTAACTCCTCAGAGTCATCCAGGAAAATTTTGCTTCATGTGGGTCAGAGGCATGCCAGGGACAATGACAGCAACTTCACAGGATAGGAGGATCTGTTTCCATCTCCCCCATCCTCCAAGTACCATTAAATGGCACAGAAATAATTTTCAAAGTTATTTTATTACCCAAACCCTTGCAAAACCAGAAATGGCAACAAAATTTCCTACAACACTTTGTGTGTTCGCCAGCATGCCTTTCTAATGAACAGAATCGTGGTACTTAGCATTTACACCCTTTTTATTCTTAAACTCGTACGATTAGTGCTAGCACAGGGAAAATTATATTAAGAGAGCGCGCAGTTCCATGAAACCAATGCTGCTACGATTATTTAGATATAGGCAACAGAGTATTTAAATACTCTGCTAAATATATGGCAGCAGCATATTTCTCATATTAAAAAGGAAAATAAGATAAAGCTCTTGGAATAACACACTGAAACCCTACTTCCTTCATGTTTCATGGTCAGGGTCATGTTGTTTGATACCAACCGTGCGGAAAATGTTTAAAAGGAGGTTCATTCATTGAGACCCCTTACTGATAAAAGAGTAATGACATCTTTAACCTTTAATTCCTTTGCCAACTTCAAACAAATCTCACACTACGTCTAAAGCCAGTGGCGAAACTACCCAAAACCTCACCTGTTGAAAACCTTCTGCCACAAAAGTAGGGAGATCGGGTTGCTCTCCATGTGCGAGTGAGGGGAAGGTGAGCACCGGAGTTAGCGAATGAAAACTAACCTTTCGAGGATCGGAAGTGTTTGCTGGGTGCCGTGAAGCCTCTCGTCCCGTGCACATTCACAGCTGCCACGCGGAACTGGTACCACCTGCTCGCTCGGATGTCTGGCAGCCGAACCCGCTCATCCGTAGTCTGTTGGGGAAAATGTCATGCTTACACTGGTTGTTCTGACATGGCTAGTTGTGCTGTCATCTCCCACCAATACCCGTAAATCAGACTGAAGGGTAGGGGACGCACTTCTCTAATACGCACCAGCGTTGGCAGGCTGTATGCAACCACCCCACCTGATTCTGAGCATCATTCTGCACTGCAAAGCATTTATGTCTGCAAACAAAATCACATAACCACCTAATTTTACAGTGCATTGCATTCTTCTGGAAAAAGTAACCTTTAGAAAACCGGTGAAGTGTTAAATTCACAAAATTAGTTTTCCAGTTATCACAACCTTCACCAGCGTATAAAGCCCAGCTGTTCAGGTGTTGAGGTTTCAGGGAACTCATTGCCCCAGGTCACAGGACTCATTTCTCCAAGTCTCAATTCTCAGAGAATTAGGGATCCAAAATGGCTTCACAAAATCCAGCACTGTGAGAAGCTGCCTTTTCTGGTTCACAGGAAACACAAAACCCTCAGGCAATGAATGTAAGCCTTCTTCAGATCTTTGGCACTTATGTCAAAAAGACACTCACGGCTTTAACTCTTTCCTGCAGACCTTTCTCAGGTCATAGGAGATGACCTTTTCTCCAACAACACCCACTGAGACTGCTAATGTCATGAGTTCAATTTCCACCTTAACCACTGAAATATGGAATAAGCATAGATGCACTCTGAACCCTTTCAGTAGGAGGTGCTTTACGTGCTCTTAGTTTGAGCCCTGCTTTCTTGTGTCTTTTTTTTAAACTTCTAAAAAGCTATCTTCTGCGCTGTTTCTTATTTTTCCTAAGAACTGAACACAGCCTCCTAGTAACCCCTGAATCACCACCAAGTACAGAAGGCGCAGCATTTTTGCAGAACTTGTCAGAAACTCATCCACTTGTCAAGGATTTTAGTTTTGCAATTACCTCTCAATTATCCAGTTTTCAATTTATTTTAGGACGTCATATTTATTGCATTTTAATTTAATTCTTTAATCAAAAAAACACATGAACCAGATGTCCTGTGTATGTCCAAATCATTACTGATTATCACCACTGACCAAACATGCAAGCTCATTAAAAATGTAGTGACACCAATTTATTTTCACAAGCTCTGTTTTCTGTAACTTCAAAAATCCACCTCCCTTGTATAGGACTCAATGTTACTTGCAATGATGCCAAGCACTTCCCAAAAAAGGGCACAGCATCATTTTTGCTTTTTGCTCTTTCCAATCTATGTAAGAAAGTAGCTGCTGCTGACCTAACTCAGTCAGTGACAACTTGAGGAAATTGCTTCAGCTCTCCAGTAATGTATTTTTAGAGCCCTGACTAATACAATTTGCAGGTGCTATCCTCTACTTAATCTCTTCATTTGGTAACAAGCAAAATTTAGGGAAGTGGATACTTCATTTGTGTGTGCATGTAAAGCAAAAAGAGCCTTTCTAAACTAGACTGCTCTCAGACTGGTAATTGTTGCAGACTTTGAGCCTCTCACATATTGCTGATACTCAGAGTCCTTCTCCATTCAGACCACTATACTTGTCTTTTTACCTTAAGCAGGGTTAAAAGTCCCGATGTTTTTCTTGTCTGCCTTATCTTCTTTCCTTTTTTTTAGCTTTTATGTTACCTGTAAAGTGAATTATCTCATCCAATGAAGGGGATCTCCTAGGGAAGAAAGACCCTACCTGAACTAACTTTTACCATTATTTTCATTTTATGGAGTACTCAAATGTGCTAGTTTTTTCCAACGTTCAGGCCCACATACACAAGACCTTACAGATAAGACACGACAGTGAACTAGACTAAAATAAACTATCACTATATTAACAGGAAAAAACCCCAAGGATCTATTCAAGCCACTGCTGCAACTGAGATCAGGGTAGGATCAATACCTAATTGTAATTAAGTAGTTACAATACTGTGGGTTTTTAAAAAAAGATTTGCTGAATTTAGTTATAAGGCAAGCATAATCTGAATAGACTTGACCCCAAATTCCTCAGCTAAGGAATCTTGTTTGTCATTTCCATCAGCTCGGTTATTCTGCTAGGACTCATTAAAAGAAAGGATTTCAGTTGTGTCAGTCTTCCATGGCAACTGTGAATTACGGTAAGATCAAATAATCTGTCAATCCATAGAACCAAAATTATTTTAATTTATGAACATGCCTTGGGCCTATTACTTTCATCATTCACTTTGTTGGCAAAGCTCCTGTTAAACTCAATGGCATGCAGGAGGTGTAACTCCCAGATTAGAGAGTATAAACTACTTTGGCACTTCTAAGAAACCTTTATACAGATTTAACAAATTTCAAAAAAGTGCTAAATACTACTGAGATATCTTATATTACCTAAATGGTATACTGATTATTTTTTCTTTAATTGTTTCAGTTAGTTCTCACTACTTAAATATGTTTGGAGCTGAGATTATAATATTCAGAGTCCTTTCAATATCTGTCTTATATTAATGTAAGCCCACTCAATGGGGGACTCACTACTAATACAGTAATCAATGGACTGTTTCACCATGTTCATTCCCTTTCTTTCACACTATCAATCCTGGATTCCCTACTGTAGTGCAAAGGTTTAATGGAAATAGGAGAGGACAGCCTTACCCTGCTGAGTTCATAGCTCTACACCTTCTTTTGAAACTACACACAGTGATAAAAGAATTTGCAGTTCAGAGTGAAGAGATACCATCCAGGGTATCAGAAGAACTGAGTTTATGTTTCCTCTGATACAGAAGAGACCTGACAGTGCTGCATCCACTCCTCTATCAAAGGACAGCAGACCTCCCCTGTTTCGAGTGAATGCAATCCCACACAAGGTGGGCACTCTCTAAGAATGCTTAACAAAGCAAGCCCTCTCCTGGGAGATGGAGAAATAAATCTTTGCTGTACAGGACTGGTGCTGAGCTCCAGCAGGGATTTCTTGCTGTCAAGACCTCAGAAACTTTTTGTGATCCTCAGAACCAGAACTTCAGATGTGTCAGAAACTTTGAGTTTTAAAAAAGATTAGTTGTCCACAAAGTTTAGACATCTCCAAAGTGAAGCACTAAGGTTTGTCACAATCAAGCCAGCAGTAAATTCTGCTCCTTATTTGTTTTAATAAAGGAATAAATTAATAAGTGAACTTCATTATTGTCTGCCTATATGTATACAAATATATATGTGTGTGCATGTGTACATGCTTGACATCCATTCACACAACACATAAATGTTCTGTCTGAAAATAACTGACCCGGCATATTTGAATTAACTTCATTAATTAACTTAATATGATTAACTATCTAAGTTTCCAATGTAAACAGTGATAGTATTTTTAGAAAGCATTAGCACAAAACGGAATTATAGGTTTGTTAACAAGATACACAGTATTCAGATGGGATAGTGCACCAGGTCCTGCTCAGCTGGTTAAACCTTAAAAAACAGTAGCATAAGAAACTTGGAATAACCACTTAGAACACTGCACGTCATAGCTAACTAGTATCTTATTTTCCATAGTTTTTATATTAACCAATGAAAATTAGTCAAAAGGCTAGTTATGTCAAGTTTTCCCAAAAATGTGCTGTAAAAAACTAAAGTTAACACAATCCTTTGTTCCTGAAGTGAAAAATAACTAAAATTGTTTTCAGTGCGTTTGCTTTCTTTATATACTTGGAGAGTTAAATAAATCATGTATTAATAGATTGAGCCTTGCTCCTTAAAAAAAAAAAAAAAAAACCAACAAAAAAACCTAATGACACAATACAATAGAAAGGAAACAC
>VXAK01013553.1:13924-28119 GCA_013399435.1 Arenaria interpres
TTCCCCAGGGATCAATACTGGGCCCAACGCTGTTTAGTATCTTCATAAGTGATCTGGGTGATGGGAACAAGTGTACCCTGATGAATTTTGCAAATGACACCAAACTGAGTGGGGAAGCAGACACTTCGGAAGGGAGAGTCAACCTTCAGGAAGACATAGATAGGCTGGAAGAGTGGGCTAACAAGAACCTTACAAAGATCAACAAGTGTAAGGTGTTGTACCTGGGAAAACATCATCCAGGAGTGCAGCACAGGCTGGGATCCCCCTGGCTGGGGAGCAGCTCTGTGGAAATGGACCTGGAGGTTCTGGTGCACTCAGCAAGTTCAATATGAGTGAACAGTGTGTTTTGCTATGGCAGGGCAAGCCAACAGGATGCATCAACAGAGGCATCACTAGCAGAGACAAAGAAGTCAAGAAGTTACTCCTGGGAAGATTCTGATTGGACACAAGAGGAAATTTTTTTGCAGTGGTAAGTTTCCAATAAGCCATTGGAACAGTCACAGAGTGGTAGTGGTTGGAAGGGCTCTCTAGAGATCATCTAGTCCAACCCTACTGCCAAAGCAGGGCCCCCTAGAGCAGGCTGCACAGGAATGCATCCAGGCGGGTTTTGAATATCTACAAAGAAGGAGACTCCACAACCTCTCTGGGCAGCCTGCTCCAGTGCTGTGCTACCCTCTAAGTAGTTCAGACGGAATTTCCTGTGTTCTAGCTTGTGTCTGTTGCCACTTGTCATGTTGCTGGGCACCACTGAGAAGAGTTTGACCACATCCTCTTGACCCACACCCTTTAGAAATTTATAAGCACTGATGAGATCCCCTCTCAGTCTCCTCTTCTCCAGGCTGAACAGACCCAGATCTCTCAGCCTTTCCTCATAAGAGAGGTGCTCCAGTCCCTTGATCATCTTTGTAGCCCGCCGCTGGACTCTTTCCAGTAGTTCCTTGTCTTTCTTGAACTGGGGTGCTCAGAACTGGACACAGTACTCCAGATGTGGCCTCACCAGGGCAGAGTAGAGGGGGAGGATGACCTCGCTCGACCTGCTGGCCACCCTTTTTTTATTGCACCCCAGGATACTATTGGCTTTTTTGGCCACAAGGACACATTGCTGCCTCATGGTCAACTGATTGTCCACCAGGACTCTCAGATCCCTCTTCGCAGGGCTGTTTTCCACCAGGTTAACCCCTAACTTGTATCGGTGTATGGCAATCTCCCCAGGGAAGTGGTGGATTGCCCATTATTGGATGCTTTTCAGATTCAGCTGGACAAGGTGTTGGGCCATCTTATCTAGACGATGTTTTTGCCAAGAAAGGTTGGGCTAGATTATCCTTGAGGTCCCTTCCAAACTTGCATTCGATGAATCTGTGATTATTGAAAATTATAACCCCATTTCTTTTTGGACAGAAAATAAAAATAGAACATTGGATGAAGAACTCTGATAGAATACTATGAAATTCCTTATAAGAAGATGCAAACAATAACTTTGCATAATTACATTACATATGGGCACAGGAATAGACAAATTCAGATCCTCACCCACAGCCTATTTGAGCTTCAACTGCTTTTTACATGCTCTCTAGCTTAAGTCACAGAGTAGTGAAAAAGTCAGCATCATCTCCCCTGGACTGGAATGCCCCAGGAGTTCTCAGTTGAATGGCTGAGCTCTTCACAGCCTTTGCCTGTAATTAAGGTCTCATAGCCCAATGTTTTGGAATCATACAAGAAAAAATCTCAGTTATACGGACAAGAAAAGCCCGGAGGCTGTGCACACAGTCACTCTAGTCAAACTGGATATCCATCCTTCTTGCTGTTATTGCAAAGTAAATCCTTTCGCATGCAGCCACATTTAACAAATTTGACTGCCTGGTGGGATGTCTAAAACTACAAATACCATGGAGGTACATTGCTCTACAGAGACAGAAATTCTGATGACTAGCACTCCTCAAGGGTGCCCAGACTGTACGTCCCATAAGGTACACACAGTTCACAAAGCCAGTCAGGCATCCTGAAGCTTCTTCTGAACTGACGTCCGCAGTCAGGTCCATCACACAATCAAACACGTGTCTCCTGTGATGTAGAAGGGACAGTGAAGTTCTCAGAAAGTTGGAGGAGGCTTCTCCTGCCACAGAGATTAACTCAGCCCCTTCTGCCTGCGTGTAATAGACCACCAGAAAAGGCAGCTGTCAGGATTCCTGTCACTCTTGCCCAGGAACACATTTGTGAAACACACTCTCCTGTAAATCCAATGCAAGAAGGCAGAGGTTCATACATGCTCCACTACTATGGAGCACATATATAGTTCATGCTTCCAGAAATGTGCATGAGGTCTGTTTCTGGGACGAGAAAAAAGCACAGCAGTCTGCTAGGTTTGCAATCTGGATCCATCAGCCAGAAGAGTTGGGTTTCTACAGTCTAGCACGTATACGTGGCATGATACCAGTGGGGAGTAATTCCGATCTGGCTCATTTTCGCTACATGGTATTTTCCTAGTAGCAAAGGCAGGAGGTTATTTGCTAAATATGGAGAATGCAGATGTGCTCCTCAGCTGAGAGATAATAAATAAGTCACTGCAACTTTATCAGGTTTGGAGGTGTGCATGTTCCCTTTGGCTTGCACAAGCAGGGTTTCGTGCCAGGATCTGCTGCAGGTGACTTCTGAGCAAAACTCTAACATAGTGACAGCCCCCTGTAGCACCACAGTGAAGTAAGAACTTCACTTCTGAGTGTTCAATTTCACAAGATCAACAACATTGTAAGGTAGCTTTTTCCTACACAATCTGAATTGAGAATGAACACAGATTGTCACAGAATTTAAACTCCTTCCTTTAGTTTGTGGATGGTTCTATTTATTCTCTCTTTCCTTTTTTTTCATAGCTATAATGACATTTTACAGGTCTTTTCAAAGTCAGCATTTTACTTTCCTTGTCAGCAGGGATGAGGGTGAAGCAGTTAAGACAAACGATTGGAACTCTGCCATCCAGGTGGACTGTCAGCATGTTAAAAAACAGATTGAAACTGGGAAGGAACTAAGTGAAAATTTATGCTCTGTTGGCTGCTTCTCATTAAGAAACATTTGCTCATGAATTTCACATTTTCAGTCTGGATTGCACTGAGTGATAAGAGCATGACATCATAGTCTTTTCCAAATTGGGAGGGTAACATCTGAAAAAAACCCAACTTTACAAAGAATATAGCTTTTATTCTTTTTTTCACTCTTTTTTTCTGAATTTTTCAGAATTGTTTTCACTTTAAAAAAATTAAAAAGCCTTTTCACCAGTTGTATTTCCCCATCTTTTTTATAAGACATAAGCCATGCCTTGGAGGTTGTGCACTGAGTCCCACTGACTTCAAAAGGACTATGTCTCTTATGTGCTTTCTTCAATGGATTTTGGTATCTAATTCTACATTTTTCAAGAGATTTGTGGATTTCAGAGACATTAGAATTCCCATCTGAATAGACCATAAGTATTTTCTTACAAGAAAGTGCCACTCACTAGCCTTATGAAAATCAAGCCTCCAGCTAGTTCTATAGATTTTTATCTATAGAGAGTAAATCCACAAAATAAACTATTGAAAACATACACCTCTGAGTATTTTTTCCTTTGGAGACAAGGAAAACACTGTTTACTTCTTTACTGATATATTCACACATTTTTTATGAAGTCATTTTCAATACATACCAAAAGATCGGATGTTTCTGTAACTGAAAAATTCAAAGTTAAAATACAGCAGTTCATTTCTCCTGAGTAACTCTAGGGAACAGTTCATTGAGCAGCAGAGTAAGGCATTGGAGATGTGCATTCTATTTGCAGCTCTGTCATGACCTGGAGAGAGGCCCTACACAGGGATCCCTCTGCATGAGCCTCCCCACCTGTAAGTGATCTAACTCTTCTCCAATCTGACGAGGACCTTTAGATCATGGTCTGGAAGCTAGGGATCCATATTGCTTTACAAAGAACTGACCTGTGCCACAGTTTGCCAGTTGGTAGCATCATCCTCACTTGGATGGATTCCTTGATTCCATCTCCTCTGAACAACATAGATCACAGGCTCAATGGAAATATTGAATTTTGAAGACCACTTCACCTCCAGGTCTCCAGACTGAAGTTCTGTGAATTTTAATTCTTTTCGGGGTTTCAGTGGAACACCTGTAATAGGAACGTGCAGACAAAAATATGTGAGTAATTTACAAGACGGGATTAAAGGATGGGATTTATATGTAGATGAAGCTATATTTAAAAAATATAATTTAAAAAAAAAGGAGATTTTTGGTCAAATGGAAAAAAAGGGGGCATAGTTAGACTGATGAGCATGGGAGTTTCTGAACTGGTCATAGCTGAACTATCTCTGCTAACAGTAAAATTTGTTTTTAAAAAATCTTCAAAATTATTTTTTAATTTTATTAAAAAACTAAAGGATCTGAAAGTTGTAAGCTAAAACTGATTCCACAGAAAACACTTTCCATGTATGCTTTGAAAACCTGTTCAGTTTTTCACTTAATTTGTCCTTAAACACATCTAATGACAGAATTTCCACAGCATCAGATAGTAACACATTCCACTACTTCTCTATCCTTACCATTAGAAAGCTTTCTCACTACCTTGTTTAGTCTCCTCCGCTGCATCCTAAACTCAACATTTGTCCATGATGTTCATGGATCATGGAAAACAGATTCTTTCTTTACTAAATAGAGGAGCATTCTATGTACCACAAGACTGTTATCGTGCCTCTCATTCAGTCTAATAACCATAGTGCACTCCATTTTCCTTTTAAATCAATGTTACTAGGCCACTGAATGTTCTTGCAGTTGTCTCTGGAAACTCTCCTGGTGGCCCACGGCCCCCATCCAGAATCAAAATTAAAACGGGACACAGACTGTGTCTAAACTATTACCAGTGTAGACTAGAGAAGCAGGGTTATTTTGTATGTCTTACACTAGTCTGATATATCTAAGAAAGCTGTTTGCCTTCTCCGTGACAGCATGATGTTATTGACTCACATGCACCTGCATTGTATGATGTGTCACTCTCCACTTTTCCCTAAAGGTCTAGGAAAGGTAATTCCAAGGCATCTTGCCATAGTTATGTTAGATCTAATGCATATTGTCCAATTGTTACTTTTCAGAGACAAAGATTCTTTCTAAAATGTTACAATAATTTCTCATTACACAATGACACTGAAGAACAGTTTTTTCTGTTGTTTCTACTGCTGCTACATCACCTTTTTGAAAACATCTGTAGTAGCTCGAAGGAAAATCCAACTCTTCAAATTTGGCACCTCTTGATTAAATCAACAAATCAAGTGTTGGATACATTTCTCTAGACAGACTTTAGGAACTCATATATTTGAGTACGCAGTATTTTGTCACTTCAGGTTATGTCACAAATAAGATTTCTCTGCTGACATATAAACCTTCTTAGCAAGTTAGTTATTTTGTCATTTTGGTGGGTGTCCAAATAAGTCCAGCGGTAGGTGTTAGTTTAACAAATTGTTTCCTACTCAGTCTGCCACAGACGACTTAAGTGAATGAGCCACTTTATATTATGAGATCTTCTCCTAAATCTGATGATACAACTAGCTATAAGTAAATAAAAATTGAGATTGTAGCCCTTGAAGAAACCTAATATCAACCTGAGGAAAATTCAGTACTTAAAGGTCGTTATCACAGCAGTTTAAACCCTGGATATCCTTCAACAGTCAGCAGTCTTAGCCTAATACAACGAACATCACAGAACATGTCAGTTTGGATTTCCACATTTGAAAATCCTTCTTTAATTATGATGTACAATAATCCTACAATTTGCATGTTAAGAAAACTTCCATCTGCTTTGCATTAGGGGCAGTTGGATTCACTTGATTGCAAGTATCCCAGCCTCTCTGCTGTTACGTAATTGCGTGCAGATGGAGCGCAGCAGCACAAACAACCAGAGCACAGCACAAGTGCATTTTAAAATACTTTTGTAGAACTAGCACCATCAATTTCATATCCAGATGTGTAGATCCAATCACTCTTCAATGTGCTTTTTATTATGTAAATGGTCAGCCCTTTCATCATGCTGGAGCAAATTAGTCCTCTGAAGTCTGCGGTGCTTAACTGAAGAATTCAAATCACCGATTGCTGTATGAGTGCAATACCAGAGCCCAGGCAAAATGTTTCTAAAGGTGTCTTTCAGATGGTACATGCATTCCTGTGCCACAAAAAATAAATGCACACTAGTAAGAATCTGTACCTTAACTGTTGGTTCCCCAGGAATTCCAAAAGTTTCCTTGGAAGAGTTTTGGACAGTAAAGGATACATTCATGGCATCAGTACAATCAGTAAACACAACTGTTCAAAGTCTCAGAGATTCACACCTTTAAAACTGTACACTATTGTTTTTAATGCAAAACTATTTTTCTTAAAGCATGACAAGAGCCTTTAAACTGTGGATTATCATCTGGCTCCAGCTATCCTATTATGATGTTGTCATACCATCATACCCTTTAAATGCCATAATTTTCTCTTCACAATTTACCTTGCCCAGATTTGCAATTGAGTCTTCTGTAGGGATTGCTCCCTTACACATTTCAGCTAAAATTAGTTAGGCTGGTTTAGACAGCATGAACCCTAAATCTTTGTTAAAAGGGGTCCTGGAAAGTTCACACAAGTAGGTGTATCATCACATCTGAGAGACCACTGACTTCGGAACAGGAAAAAGGTGATGGGTGATTTTTTTCAGCTGTCACCAGCTGAGTATAGAAAAAGATACATGTCCTTGTCCTTACTTGGGGATGCAGATGTGCACGTTAGACAAAGCGAACCTGACCAAGCATTTTTCATCCATTTCTCTTCTTTAGGGTTTTTTTTTCTGCATTTTTAAACCATTTTACTTCTAAGCGAAGATAATTCCTCCATTTCTACCTCTGAAATACCAAATCTACTTTAAGCACTTACTGTTATTTATAACATCATTATGTCCATATAGAAAAAAAAAAAAAAAGCCAGGCCATGGAGAAGGGACAGTTTCTGAAATCCTTCACTAATCGAGACAATATAAAGGAGGTGGATAAAGCAGATGACAGAAGAGTAGGAGAGAACATCTAATATCTCCAGTAAAGGGAAACAAAAATGTGAAGACTATGAAACTGATTAGTAATACTCCCAACAGAGATGAAAAAATGCAATGAAACAGACAGTTTGAAGATTATAGAGAAGGCAAGCCAGTAAACAACTGGGATAGCAAGTAACTGGATTTGTTATGTTAATCCAACAACATTCGCAATATGTGACTTTGGCCCAAGTGTACGTACATTAACATTCTTTTAGTATTGGGCTTTAGCACTTAGCACTAGAGGTCAAATCCAGATTGTAAATCCAGCAAATCAGATGGGTATTTTATATCTGCTGTTGTAACTAATCTCCAGAGCTTGATAAGCAGTGAAACTATAAGAACTTCTGTAGACTCTTAGATTCAATCTGAGTTCATTTTCTAGCTGTGAGTGCTGTCAAAATGATAAGAGTAAGTACTAAACTTATGCACTAGATCTTAGTCATGCTTGCAGACTTTGCTCTTCCTTAGCTACAGGAAGGTCATTTACCCCTGGAGGAAATGAACAGCAAGCCTGTCCTCCTTCTATTTGTCTTTTGTTGCAGAAAGACAGGTTGAAAAGGCTAATTAGCTGAATTCATCAGCTGAGAAAGCAGTACAGTATCGGGCTTCCCTTCCTCTGCAAGACATATATGCTTTTATAAGCAAGCACCTCCTGCAGATAGGTGATAAGGCGTTAGAGAAAGTTAGTTCTGTTCCTATATAATTAGACTGAACAACAGTAAACTTTCTAGTGTAGTGTTATACCATCTATCATATCCTGTCATATCCTATGTCCTCTCCAAATGCATGTCATCTTATTTCATTTGTTTGGTTTTTTACTTGTTTGTTTTGGTTTTTTAACTTTTCCAGCTTTTGCATCCACTGGAATGCTTTGTAGTTGTGGTTTAGAACCTGATCATGTAAATCATTACATATACGATATGAAAGACAATTTATCATTTGTCTCAAGAATACGAAAGAAATAACTAAGTGATCCATTTTAATGTTTCATTTTGAAAAGTGTTGTGTATAAGAGTGTATTAATTCCTTATGGTTTTAAAGGGGTTGCTCTGAAGTATCTTGGAAGCAAAAGAATTTCCCTTCTGCACTGGAAATCTGAACCACACTATTGACTGCTGTTCAAAATACTTTGAGTATTATCTTCATCAGTTTTATGCTTACTCAACCTCTACTACTTCTAGATCAAATTTTCTCCATTTATGTAAGTAAATAAGACGGTGCTTTCTGATTGCCCATCCTGTCCACTCAAAGACAGGATTCAGAAGTCAAAGCACATTATTTCTGATATACATTCTCCTCACTAGGGACAAAAAGATGCATCAACATTTCAGTTAAAGCAATGAACTTAAAAATAAAATCACTACCTCCTTCCCATATTTTTCCATTTTTCCATCCACAGATGGACATAAGTCTGGATTCGAATCTAAGCCTGGAGTTTAGTTGAGAGTTCTTCTGCTTAGGCTATCCACAGAGAGCCCATGCTATCAGAAGAATAACTGCTTAATATTTATTTTTAATCACTGAAGTAAGGAGAATGGATTTCTAAGAAAACATTCCATCTCTGTGGAACAAGAAAATGCCTTTCATAAATAGTCATTGTTCTGCATTAGGAGCTCATTTTCAGAATATTTCCTTGTATAAAGCTTTTTTTTAATTCCAACAATTAAAATCTGGAGTTTGTCTAAGCAGATCTGGAGTTAGTCTATATGTTCTTGCTGATCGATGTCAAAGAAAAACTTTTTTCACAGAATCCCAAATAAATTAAAAAATTTTGAATAAGATTGTCTTAGATTTAAATAATGAATTAATATATATATATGTTGATATAATCTTTCACTACTTTGTTCTTAGGTCATTAAGAACACCAATGCCAAGTATACCGCATTGATTTGCTCTTTAACCAGATTATCTCACACTTCCTATTTGGTATAAGCCTGCTTGGCTTATAAACATAAATGCTATTTGTGATTAATAGGACTTGATCTATTTATTGCTAAATATTTTCCTGCTGCATTCTCTCTCATCTGCATCAAATTAAGCAAGATTTCACCTAAATTGGCAAGATGTTCTGCTTAAGATGATTCATAATAACCACATGTTTACATTCCACAGATTTCCAGACATGGGCTTCACAAGGGGAAAAAAATTCAGAAACTTAAGCAACATTTTTCTCTGTCTTTCCACCATTTCAGTGTCCAGTCACATCTCTACAGGCGCCTCTCCTTTTTCTTCCCATTTATACAAACTCCTTTAAAATGAAAGTCCTGTTTTTCTAGGAGACTTTACTATGGCATGAGGTTATTAGCCCAGTACGACTACATATTAATAATCTCTACCTTTGTACAGATTTTTTGGAACTTGGCACGTATGACCACATCCATTGGAACAGCATTTCTTCACTCCAGAACATTCACTATCAGCTTCACAGCTTTCAACACAGGCAGCTGCAAAACCACTGGCCTTCTCAGGTGCTGGGCAGTCCCCTTGCTTCACAGACAGGATGTACTTAAGGAATTCACAGCTAGTTAGGCATTCATAATTCTTCTTGGGGAAAAGAGGCTAAAGGGAAAACAAAAGAATCGTTTAAAGTTTTCAACAGGGAAAAAGAAAAAAAAAGTTGTACGTTTTCCAAGACCTCCTAAAGGAAAATTCAGATTTTCAGCTTTTGCAAGATTATCCCTGAAGATTTATATATTCAAGCCACTTCAAAAAAGCATTCCAAGAACAGAATGATGAATTCCCTCAAGTAAGACCACCATCTTTAATGGAATAAAGTTCTTTATGTCTGCCAGCTTTCCCTTGTTTTCCTCACATCAGCCGGCTACAAAGTTGCTCAATGACAGATTAAAAACATTCCCAATACAAAGGGAAGCAATGGTCAGAGAGTCTTTTTTTTTGGATTACACCACATTCCTCCCTTTGTACTTCATAACACTTTACCCACAATATCTGATGTAATGCCACTCTAGATAAATAAGTGAAATCTTGTTTCATTATACTGTTTGAACTGAGTTGGCTAAGTAAGAGAAGATTTTGCAGCATCTTTATGTTTTTGCCAACATATTAGTAATTGTATAATTCTCCATGGAACTGGAACTAAATTTCTGATAAAATGATCAGCAGAAAATACAGATTAAAATTAGCCTTAAATATATTGATTAAAGATCAAAGTAAATGCTACTTCTTTGAGAAATAAAGTCCTAGATATATCAGAGGTTGCTTCAACACAGACTTTTTATAGCATGTGTACTACTCAGAGGTCTGCAAGGTTCACTTAAAACTCTATTAAAAATAGCATCTAGCACCCTGGGGAGAACATTGTATGGGACACGGGGATTTCATCTTCTCTTTTATCTGGTGCTTTATTTAGTTTGGTGCAAAAACAGCTAAAGTGATTCTCTTATAGTGATTGGTGGCACTGTAGATGGGCAACCCATGTAACTGGGATTATCGATAGCCTGCCTTTCTACCTCAGAGCAACCAAAAACCTTCCACTCTGACAGATCGGATTTACAGACTCCTAAGCCTACACAGGAACTTATAATCCACTCTCCATCCAACTATTCATGTAACTTCTGCAACCTCCTTCAATATTCCAATGTTTTATTTTCTTATTTTTACTGTTCTCACATTTCTGGCAAAATGAGATACTTTACTAGTATGGAGGCCCAGGTGTTTCACAGAATATGTCTCAGTTTATTCTCCAAAGTCACTGTGGTCCAAGAATGTGCCACCATGTTACCTCTCCCATCTTGTCCTACAGAACAGTCCAGAATTTTTGAATCAGGATTTTAAGGATGCATTTGCATGCTACAGCTTAACCAGCCTAAAGGCTGCCACAATGAGCAGGCCTTATATCTCCTATTGACCCCAGTCCATAGGAGATATTGGACATGCACTCCTGCTGTTCCCCCAGTTGGAATGCACCTGATCACATGGTTAGCTGGTTAAGAAGCTAAGCCAGCAGGAAACTGAATTTATGGGGAAAAAAAGGAGTCAGGTAAAGTATCTCCTTTTCTTCTCCGCACATAAGGTTCCTTCAACATTAGTACACTCATTCAGTAGATCAGAAGTAACACACCAAGCAGGAACCTTGAGAAACACAAAGCTAAATTGTTGCTTCCAGATTTTTTACAAAATACAGAAAAATTGAAAACGGTCTCAAAGGAAAACAGCTTCATTTAATTCAATCAATGTCTATGGAGCATACGTGAGTCAGAGAGAAAGGAAAGTGGTCCTGTGCTTTTTGTGTGTGCGTGTGTGTGAAGCTAATTTCAAATCCTAAAACATCACAAATTTGCAGCTACTTAATTAAAAACTTTATAGCTCCCTGAGGCATAATACGTCCTCAAGGCTTCTCCTCCTCACCCTATTTCACAGCTCATTTTTCAGTTAGCTGCTAAATGTGCTGCTCTTCATTATGGGCCTTTGAAGTTCTAAATTTAGCTTCAACCAGAAAACACTAATCAAAGAAGGATGCTCACTGTTTTTAACTACAATAGAACAGTGTTCTACAAATGTTTTTCTTTTAAACCAATTTTATACCTATTTTCACCCATATCTGGAAACACACAGCCTAAGTGAGAAGTGATATACAAGAATGACATAAATTAGATCCACTAAACTGCTTTATTATACTACCCTATGAGGAAGCAGCAATTAATCTGGATTAAAGAACTCTTACAAGGATTGATTCTCATGAGAAATGTTTTACTTTATCTTCTAATCTAACTACATAGATCAGTAATCCAGTAATCCCTATTTACATATCGTTGGATTGAAATTTTTTTTTTAATTGAAATTACACCTTTTCCTAATCATCTTCATGATGCTTAAAATCATTTAAACACATGCTCTTGTACTAGAAAAGGATTGCAGTGATAAGAGAGGAGTTAAATCAGTAGATCAGTGAGATCAATATATCAATTAAGGTCACTTCTATTTTTTTTATAGGAAAAGCCTTGAATAAAGCTGTATTTCTATATTGATTTACTTATAATAAAGCAATTTTCTATTGAGATGATATTTCCAGTTTGTACTGAAAAGCACTTAAGAACTGTAACAGCTCAATTCCACCAACTCAGCAGAGCCATGTTTTAAATCCTATAAAACCATCTCCTTTTTTGTACTAGTTTAACTGATCTAGGGTTGCTTATTCACAAGGTTATTCTGAAACATGATTCAGAAACAGTTTTCCAAAGATTTGTTCCTGAACAATTATGTATTTTCATAGTAGGTTTCTGAACTAGGAGTCCAAACCCAGTTACTCCTAGAGATATATTCTTTTGGAAATCAGAATGACTTTCATATACAGGAGAGCCATCTTTTCTACCTACCCTGCCAAGGATTTTTACATGATGACATTTTATCTTTTAAACAAAGATACATGGCCAGAAGAGATAGAAGGGCACGTGGTAGAAATAACATCTTACAGGAGGGATTTAACAAAGACTTCTGAGAGAGGCTATGTATATGTGGCTGGATCACGTCTGAAAACTTCAAGTTGAAATAAATCATTTGGTCAGAAAAAAAAATATCTTTTTTTTTAAAACTCAAACTTAATATGGCTAAATTGTTTTATGTGTATCCATTTGAATGAAGGCAAATGCTGTAACAATCCTGTGTTTGTTAGCTGTCTCCGTGAAGCTAATACTTTAAATGAAAGAGACAGCTAGAACAAAGTGAGAAAGAGTGCCCTTGAGCTGACATACCTCACAGAAGCTTTGGCAATGGTTTTTCTTCAGGTCCCAGGACTCTTTGCAGGGCTCCAGGCACTAGGAAGAATCAGAAGGCAAATAAGTGTCAGGAAGAGAAAGAAATAAACAACCACAAATAACCCCATTTCTTCTCCAGTTGTTTGTTTGTCCCATAGGAAGTTAATAATAGGCTTTAAAAATCCACTTCTCCTGAGGATAAGTTTGTGTCATTGAGTCATGGTGTCAGAGCAAGGTCATGCCAAGCCATGGTTAGATTACAAGAAATATTTTCAGTATTTCTTTCTGTACAAGGCAATTGCCTCACTTGTTTATAGGCCATCCTATTTTCCGCCTTATTGAATCTAGGCCCTAATACCATTTAACACCGTGTCACTGAATCACAAAGACAATGTCAAAAGCACTACTCGAAACTACGGAAAGTTAAATCTTCTCTTCGCTGACCAGCCTGAAGATTAGACAGGCATATTGCCTTCCCAAGCGAGAGACTATTTCATCAAGTTGTGGAGTAAACTCAGCAGAGGTTTAACCACTATTTCTGTTTAAATAGACAATGTTCACTGGTCTGTTAGCAAAACCACTTTATTTCAAGTACCATATTATCATTTCTTCACCTTCAACCTCTACTGCAATGGTTATACAGACAGTTGTGATTCCAACTCTGCAAACCAAAGCTTCACAGCATTGCATAAAGAAAAAATGCAATATTAAGAGCATTTACTGCAGCATAAATTTGGACTCGCATCCAGAAACCTTTTTTCTTCCTTTGTTATACATACGATCTTGCAAAATACTGGCATTGTTGGGAGTTAATAATACCTACTCCTTCTTTTAATAGTGGAAATACACTTATTGCACCAAAAAGAAAGGCCTTTGACATATGATTTAGTATGTAGATAATTTGTTTCTCTTATACATAGTATTAGATTGGATGCATATAAATTCATGCTATTCTAAAACAAGAATGAGTATATACAGGCTGTATCTCAGCTGTCCACCTGTATCATTAATGTACTAAAAAAAATTAGTGCTTTCAAAGTTAAGCATTTTCCTTAATAGCAACAAAGACTGAAAAAAATACAATAAAACCATTAGTCACAGAGGTTACATATTTCAGGAATGAAAATTACCACTCAAATATTTTCTATATATATATCTTGGTATTTTAGACTCAATTTCTAGCTCTTCAAAATTCACAATGTGCTGTATACAGAGTAATTAGAAGGATACATTATAAAATATCACTGAAGTCAATAAGTTTAATTAATTCCAGATTGTTGTTCCTCTTGTGGTATAGTTACTGCACATTCGAGCCCAATTCCACTGTCATGCCAATTTTACAACCCTCCTAACTGTCTGATGGATTTAGACCCAAATTACAGAGGTATAATTGGTGT
>VXAK01013556.1:0-59777 GCA_013399435.1 Arenaria interpres
TTTCAGCTTCCCATAGAAGCTGGAAGGGAGCATAACCAGGACAAACTGGCCAAAGGAATATTCCATACCATAGATGTCATGCTCAGTATATAAATGGGGGTTGGCCAGGGCGCGGGGGTCTGTGATCACTGCTGGGGGCAGGCTGGGCAACTGATCATTGGGTGGGGAGAAGATTAATTGTATTGCATCACTTTGTTTTATCTATTCTTATACCATTGTCATTGTTATTATTTCTTCTGTTACTGTTCTATTAAACTGTCTTTATCTCAACCCACAAGTTTTTTTTCCCTCCTTTTTCTCCCTTTTCTCCCTACCCTACTGGAGTGGGAGGGGTGGTCCTAGTTGCTGGTTGGGGTTAAACCATGACAACACTTCACACAGGTGGTTTCAAAGGCTCCTGTTAAGGTTTAACCCGTGAAGCTGTGCTATTTTGTTTCTTCACACTGAGGTTGGCCTGGAGCCCCAGGCTGAACGCTCCCCAGCAGAGGACAGCACATCTCAAACCTGCAAGGAGAACCCAGAGCTGTCTCCCGGTATTGCTTATCTGACACCAGTACACGACGCTCAGCTCTTGGTAACAACAAAAACGGCTGCAGGGAGACCTTTTAGTTCAGGTATTCCTTCTTGATAAACATCCTGGAAGACAATGTAATTACAGATGCCCGATCATATGACTGAGAGAGCTTCGCTTAAGTAATCCAGGTTTAGAAAACTGTGTTTAGAAGCAAAATGGATCTGTGCAATATTCGTGGAGGTGTTAAACTGTGACAAAAATCTAAAAACACTGAAATTACATTAAGACTATTTTAACTATAACAATTATACGACATTTTTAAAATGTCTTTTTAATTGAAATATTTGTGCCTTGCTGTACATTGTTTTGTGTTAGTTGAGGTTTGTGACCTGCCCTCCTTCCCTGCCTCTGCTGCAGCTTCAGTGTCCCCCTTAAGCCCCGCAGGGACCACCCTGCCCTGGCCCTTGGCCCCTTGGTGCTATGCAAGAAGGAGGGACCTTCCTGTCCCCAGGGTAGCGGGGCAGGCAGGGTCTGGGTGTCAGGGGAGGGGTGCAGGGGTCCCAGCCATCGCTTGGCTCTCCCAGCAGCACCCTGGCCCTGCATCTGGAGGGGGTCTCACCACTGGCAAAGCTAAAAGAAAACCCCAACAAAATCAAAACAGTTGCGTTACACCTTTCAGCCTCAGCTGTGGGGTGTGGTTTATACAAATCTGCTAATAGTGAAAGTGCTGAGCTGGAATTAGTTATTAATTACCTGTGAAGAGTGCACAACTGTGCTGGGCTATTATTTCTGCAGACAGTGGTGCTCAGCCCTCCCTCATGAACTCACCTGCCGGCCTGAGTAGCCAAACACCAGCAGTGGCAAAGGCAGGGGTGTTTTTTGGAGATTTATATCTTTATTGCTCTGTTGCCAGTTCTTTGAAGCTTTACTGCAGCGTGGAAGTAGAAATGCTCCATTTATTCACCCCCCTTTTATCCTTCAGTGCAACAGCAGTTGCCTGAATTAATGTAACATTTAAAAGCAGGTAAATGAGAAGCCAACATTATTTATCAGCCATGTGAGAAATTTTAAAGCAGCTTCTGGAGGCTTAAATATTAGCTGATTTATTTGCCTTATCTTCAGAGAAAAGCTAGAATACCTTTTTATATCCCAGATATTAATAGGGTTAATATTTGCTATTCTTAAAGTAGATCAGAATGAAGGGAAGGGGAGGGGGGAATTGTATTTTTAGTATCTGAACTGTGTTTATTTCTCCTATTTTAAAATAATCATGGTGATATTCAGACCTTTTCACTGATGTGTATCATGATTTTGTATTTGACTTGTCTTCTGTACTGGGCTTATTCACCAGGCCTCAATTACACTTGGCTGCCACTTGTATTTTATGAAAAAAATGCATTTATAAGAGCATAGTACATATTCTATGTGTATTGATTTGTATAAATTAAAAAAAATGCAACATTTTAAATAGAATACGTGTTGGACTATAGAGAAACTCCAAAGGTCTCTGCACACCTGCAGCTGTGTTGGGAAGGAGCCCCAGAACACATCAATCCAGAGGGCTTGGGATGGCAGAGCCCAAGGTGGGTCTCCTCCGCCTCCCCCCTGACTGGCTGCAGGGCTGAGCTAGTCTTCTCGGAGGAGGAGGAGGAAGGCTCCAGTGTGAAGTTTGTATGCAGAGCTGAGAGCAGCAAAGGCTTCTTCCTCCTCTTCCTGGGAGGTGGAGGTTGAAAAAAGTGTTTTATAGCTTTGAGAGAGCAAAAGAAATCTGTGCGTTGGACTTCTTGAAACATATATTATTAATGAAGATCTATTCCTCCCAGGAAAAAAATAGTTATTTGAATAATGGAAGCAATTTCGTGTCTTTCCTCATTTTCAGGCCCTGCGTATAATTAGTAAAATTCCAAATAACAGATGGCAAAGTGCTACGGGGAGCAATTGTCTACGAGATGTGTGTTATGGAGGTATTTTATGCAAATCGCACCCTGCATACAGCCATTACACTGCAGGCTTGCTCAGATGCTGCTGTCATAAAAGCAGAATTGCGGGGAGAAGTTACACAAGTGGGAGTGGGTTCATTTGGGGTTTATCTGCTCTTTATATGTGCCGCTTGTTTGCACACAGTGATTCATAAAGGCCAGGTCTCTCGCCCAACAGTGTGGTACTGTCGAGCTGGGTGGGTAAAGGTGTTGTCCCACGCAGTTCGCTGCCACAATGGAAAAAAAAATGTAACTGGTTTACAGAAGTGGCTGCAGAGGGTCCCTGTAGTGTAATCCCCTTGGGCCTTTGGTTGATTTTTCAGCTATGAAATATTCTGCACTATGGAGAAGAGTCACAAAGTTTGGGCAGATGCTGTGTGGGAAGCACCGCCTCGCTGGGGGGNTGGTAGGAGCTGCCCGCAGCAGGGCAGGCTGTCTCTCCAGCTATAATGCCAGATTTATTTCATTTTGAGCATTCAACACCTTAAGATAGCCTAGCCTTCCCTTCTCCCTTCCCTTCTCCCTTCCCTTCTCCCTTCCCTTCTCCCTTCCCTTCTCCCTTCCCTTCTCCTCCCTATAGGAAAACCTTAACACTGCCAGAGGCGAGCAGCAGGGGACAGGTCCAGCTTGGGCTGTGGGTTTGGCACCCCATCTGTGTTGGGGGAGAGCCCTGCCAGCCTGGGACTGCCCCACGGCAGGGGTGGGCAGGGGGTGCAGCCGTCCTCGCTGGGAGACCCTCGAGGGGTACGGCAAATGTTCCCCATGCTGTGCTGGGAATGTGTCCTGCCCTGCCCACACCTGGTTCCACTTGATTTTTCCTCACTGGATTCAGATGTCATCATTCCAAGAAACCTGGCATTTGTGGTAAAGTACATTTGAGCCAAACAAAATTGGTTTTGAATCACGTTAATAAGCCAGCTCTGCCTGGGAAGCATTTGTGTCGCCACTTTCCTTCAGTGGGGCAGTGCCTGCGTTGGAGCTGGAGGTTTCACAGCTGAACCGGGGGAAGTGTCAAAGTTTGGGAACTTTATCTTACGCTGGTTCAGCAGGAGGAGCCAAGCCAGGAAAGTTTCACCCCAAACTCTGGGGCAGCTGCAGGCTTTTGTGGGTCTGGCCAAACCTGCAGCCAGTGGGTGGTAGCACCGCAACCGAAAGGTCATGTGCATGGCTGTGGGTGACAGCCCCTCGTGCTTGCAGGGGTCACAGCCCCTTGGTGCTCGCCCATCCCCCAGCTCCCTGTCCATGGAGATCCACCGAGTGGGTGGCTTTACCATGGGGTACCAGCAAGGCTTGGGCTGGAGCTGAGATCCTGGTGCCGTGTGCCTGCAGGAGGAACAGTGGCAAAGGGCAAAGTGAGATTGTTGGAGCCTGGGCTGCGTTTAGCATCTGAAATATCATGAGCATCCTACAGCCATCCCCTAATTATCCCAGCCAGCTGGGATGGGAGCTGCGTGCCCCCTTCCTAATAGAAAGCTAAAGGCAGGGCAAGCACAGATGTGCTTGGATGCCTTTTTCTGGCAGAGCTGGCAAACAAGCATTTGGGTCCAAACAGGGTGACTTTGGAATGGGGGCTGAAGCAAAGGAGAAATGGGTCGCACTTATTCCAGAGCACAGGGAAACCAGGTACTGCTGGGCTAATATAAACAAGCCACAGATAAACAAAAGTAAACATTTAATTCTATCCCTTCTTTGCCCAAGGGCAGACACAGCATTAGGTTCTTACATTTGCAGTAACTGCCTGTACAGACTCTGCTCAATGTCGTCTGGGCACACTGCTGTTGTCATTGCAAAGTTCTCTTCTTCTAGCTCATGGTGGCCAGGGAAAGGTATTAATAATTTATAACCAAAAAGAATATTCCCATGTTCCATTTTGCTCATAGGGATGAATCCTGAGTGGGGATAAACATCCCCCGTGTAAGGGCTCTGCAGGAGGGGCACCACATTTCACTCAAGGTCAACCTTAATGACTCATTCCAATCAGTCAAATCCAAATACATTATAATAGACCATTAAATATGCATGAGTCAGTTAATAGGCCTCAGTCTAATATAAATTGGCTAATGGGTATTTAATGATAACAAACGTGCCTGACTCCAGTTGCATTTCTTCTTTAAAGCCCGCAGGCTGCTGAAGAGCCCAATGAATTTAACA
Organism: Arenaria interpres; assembly: GCA_013399435.1. Taxonomy (NCBI): domain Eukaryota; kingdom Metazoa; phylum Chordata; class Aves; order Charadriiformes; family Scolopacidae; genus Arenaria; species Arenaria interpres. The sequence goes on from VXAK01013556.1 coordinate 4,645, forward strand.
GCACAGCGATCGGTTACAGCCAGAACCCACCCTTGTCTCCTCATCTAAATGCCTATTCAAATTGCCTGGGAGCCAAAGGGTTAAATCTGGGCAGCACCATTTCAACAGCTTCCCTGAGAAATACTACAGACATAAAACAATGCATAAAAGTCCTGTAAATGTTAGGGGCGTGTAATCGTGCTTGCTTTTTGGACGGACGGTGGTTGTGTTGTGCTGTCTCTCGGTGGAAAGGTTTGTACTGACCACATTCCTTCAAAGACAGGTTGATTGTAATGGAAGAGCGTGTTATTGGGGTGCGGTAGGAATGAGGGTTCTGGGATGAATTTCCCTCCTCCCAAGCCACTATGGACATGTCCCCAGGAGCAGCAGATAGTGCACGGTGGCCAAGGCCACCTCCTGCAGCTCCCGGTGCTGCCAGCGTGCTGCCGGGGGCTTCCCATGGGATGCTGTGCCTTGCAGGTGGGCAGAATCTTGCCAAGCTTTTAATGCATCTTGGGAACACTTGTGCTTTCTACGTGTGTCCCCACCCCAAAATTGTCTGTCTCCTCCCTTCTGGACCCAAATCTGTTCTGGAAGATTAGACTTGTATAAGCAAATGTAAATGCCCAAGTACTGACTTTGCAATTTGAATGAACTTGTTCTTTCAAGCTAGCTATATACGAGATACCTTGTATTCCTCCAGACATCCTTTAAGCCCCTCTGGGTGACATAAGGTACAATTAGTAGATCTGGAGAGCACCGAGTTGTCTGAGTCAGCCCATGGGCTGCAGCGTAGCTCTGCGAGCTGCTGCCAGGCAGAACAACATCTTTCACGAGCACAATTTGCTTTGAAAAATAAATCCCTCTGCCTTTGAGGGGAAGAGTGGAAAAACATACCAGCTGCCTGAGTGTTTAGAGGTTTGTGACTTTTGTCAACACTGTGTAATTCAAGTTTCCTTATTACCCCTGCTGGAAACCTTATCAGGCAAACACAGGTGTCTTCAGGTGCCCTGAAAAGACCCAACACCAGCACAGACACCTGGTATTCTGGCCACACGACACTTTTTACTGTAGACGCTGGTTTAACTGGGTGTTTTGACTAGTTTCCTTTACGGATTTCTGCACTCATTGTTGATATATAGAAGTTGGTGGTGTGCCCTGTATTTGTGCCAGATTTTGTTTATTAAAAAAATATAAAACAGCTCCCTGTGCCTGTAGCTGCTGTCCTGGCCCAGAGCGTGGCTGGAGATGCTGTCCCTGGGCTGGGTGTTCTCTTGCAGGCAGAGGAACAGGCTGAGCACTGGCCGGGGACCCAGGCAGCCTCCCTGCCTGCCTCAGCCATTGCAAACTGCTGTGTTTTCACTACTTCAGCCTCAAAAGCTTTGCTCTGAAATGCTCTCCGTGGCAGTGACCACCTGGAGAAGGCTTGATCCCAGGCCACCTGAGATGAAACCATGTGCTGCTACTTGTCAGTCAGGAGCAGGGATGAGCCTGGGAACACCACAACCCCGAGCCCAAGCCATCCACCCAAGACCTGGAGATACCCACCCAGCAGTGCTCTACCTGTGGCTGTCCCTCAGCCCGATGTAAGGTCTCTTTCTCCTGGGCATGACCTTCCCCAGTTCAGGGACTGTCCCGGCTGGAGCATGGCACAGCATCGCTGTCACCTGCTGCCACCTGGGCTTCTGCCACTTCTGCTGCTGCCTCTGGGGCTCCTCTCCTGCCTGAGGAAGCCTTGCCCTCAGGTACACAAGCTGTACAAAGGGCTAACCCAGCAGGCGACAGCTTTTTTAGATATACTTGAAGCATCGAGCTTTGCTCTGGTTTGTTTGTGCCGTGGGAGGGGGACAAACAGCTCGGTGCTGCAAGGACATACGGTGCTGTCAGGAGCTGCTTGCCCGGCTCATGGCAGTCGCCGGCACAGCCCGTGGCTTCCAGATGCCGCGTGAGATCTCCGTGCTGCATGAACGTCCTGGTTGGGCTGGGATCAGGTGAAGGAGTTAGGTTTCGGTGGATCTGTGCGCTTTGTGAACGCACGGCCATCTGCTGGGGTGCAGCCCTGGCCCACACGGTGTCTGCCCGTGATGCTGAGTGAGCTGTCACTGATGGGTGAGTAAAGCCGTCCTGGCTTCTTTACTCCAGGGGCAATTAATAAGCGCCCCCCAAACATTTGGGTGGGTTATTTCTCCTGCAAAGAAGGTGCAGGGACTGTAAGTTCAGCCCTGCAGCCTGCATCCAGAGTGAATCAGTTTTTCTGTAGCAGGCTGGAAAGAGCTCTGCTGCTTACATGGGCCAGGAAAGAGACACTGATCCTTTTGTCTTCAGGCATTGACGTATATTGACAGGTCACACGGCAGCTGCTCTTTTTGGATTGAAACCTCACTTAGGTTATGCTTATGCACAGCAATGAAAGTTAAATGGAAGGATATGAAAGCTTACATTGCATAGTGCAGGATTTTCTAAAAATTGCTGCTGGATACAAACCTGCCCTCTAGCAGTGGAAATCCCAGACCGGGACATTTCCCATGTGTCAGCCACCTGGCCACCCAGTCCCAAAACACTTATTTAGCCCAAAACACTGCTGAGCTTGTGCCCCTACTCCTTTTTATGCAAGAAAACCACAGCACCCTCGCTTCCTTGTGCAACCATCAGCATTTTCAGGCAGGACACCCAGGCTGAGCTCAAGAAATTGAAACTTAATCATTTAGGGGGGGCCCTGGGTCTTCTGCAGGGTGGCAGACAATCAAAACTGCATACAAAAATGCCACTTTATTGTTTGAATCAAAGAAACAATTTTCACGTTGCTATAAACAGGACCCTGCTCCACTGCCACTAATGCACCTGGACATTTTGCATTAGCAGTATTTAGTCTCAAAAAAAATCATAATGTTACGTAGCACTGACGAATAAACCTCCAAGCTTTGAAGCGTTGAAATGCGTTACCATATGAAAATTAAGTGCTCTTCCGTAGTGCTCTGCTTTCATATAATTAAAAGACATTGTTTTATATGTTTTGCTAACTATAGAATGTCACCGGACTGCTGCCACATCTGTTGTATTGACCCCTGAGTGTAAGGGGAGAGACTATTCTGTGGTTGAAGAAGACTGGACATCAGCAGGACACCAACCACCGGCTTTGCCCTCCTGGTGCCTCTGGGGATCTCTCCAAAGGTGGGATGAAGAGCAGTGCCCTCAGCCCGCCCGAGGAGGTGCTGGGCACCCCCAACTGCCGACCCGTGGCTCGCTGTGAGTGAGATCTGCATGTCACCCCAATGGGAGTGTTTTGGGGGAAACCCTGTCTCCGAGCCCCATGTCAGGAAGGCTGCATGTCACAGAACAGAGCCCGGCCACCCCGGCGGTTTCCACAGAAGTCTCTGGCAAGGGGAAGTGTTTGTTTACTTCTCTGCTTGGCTCAGCACACATCTTGCAGAGCCTTCCTCCCACAAAAACTGTCCCCGTGTCCTGCTCAGCCAAACAAATCGCGCCTTCGCCTTGACTCATTAATGATTGAATCGTATGCAAACTCGGTCGGAAGGTGACGTTGCGCTGCGCACCAGGGATCCCATCGTTCTCACCAAGGCATGGTCCAGGAGTGCCGGGGGAGAGGCAGCGCCAGCCCTGGGGATGGTAAGGTGTCCTTGTGCCCCGAGAGCCGGCTGCCAGCCCGCCTTTCTCGAGGAGACTCTGCTATTCCTCTGCCGAGACCATTTCTGAGTGAATCCTTTCATTGTGTCACCCTGACTACTTATCTTAAAATTGATTAGTCGGTCTTTTTCTGATGACTACCTAAATCAATGTGTCTGTCGATACAGTAATGTTTTAATTATTGTTTGTGTCTAAAGTGCTGATGTTAGTGAGGTTTTAATTCTAGAAAACACTGCACTAAACTGTTGAGTTTCTTCTCAAGAGCCTGAACAGCCGGGGTTAGCTGGTTGCTGCATGTGAGGTTATTCTGACCAGAGCGAGCCTGGGTAATTTTGTTTGTTTGTTACGGTATAAGTGTAGATATTAGTTGGATGTGATATGAAGTTTTGTATATGCTGCACTTTATTTTGCCTCATGATGGAGTCCTGAGTGATGTGCTCTAGGAAATCCTGCTTTAGCAGGGGAGTTGGACTAGATGATTTCTAGAGGTCCCTTCCAGCTGTGACAATTCCATGATTCCGTGACGATCAACCTCTAAAATAAATACAATACTTTGAGAACAGAGACCTTTTAAGAAATTCTAGACAGCAGAACAACTTTGGAAATACTGAATATAATTATAAGATTTGTGGAGACTGTCTTTAGCGGATTCTTGTGTCAGTCACGTTGCTGCTCTTTCAGAGCTTGGACTTAGCTTGATTTCAGTTTTAATCTATATCCCATTTTTCTAACATTTTGTTTTCCTCTGCTTTCTAATAGTTTTGCTATTATTTTAACCAAAGGCTCTCACTAAAAGCTTTCTTTAGCTTGCAGCTCCGCTGCAGGTGGGTACGGGTGTGTTCGCCTGAGGAAGGAGTGAACACTTGAGATCCTACTCTATTTCTTCCCCTGTAGCGTGAAAGCGGTTCTTTAATTAACGTCTAGAAGGAAAGCAACATTTGTCCTCAGGCAAATTCACACTCGGTGCAGCTTCCTAGAAAGCTTTCCTCCTTAAAGAATACCGGTCGTGCTACTTACTTCCCAGCCGAAATCAGAAGCTCTTTGTTTGGAGCCAAAGAGAAAATTAAATAGCAGTGCAGGAGGGGTGGCAGCGGCGCTGGCAGCTCTCCCGGCGGAGAATGGCCACGTGTTGTCCTGGCAGCAAACGGGCTCTCCTCCTCCTGCCGCTCCGTGGGGCTGGGCTCAGGGCACGTCAAGGCAAAGGCTGATGAACAGAGTCCTAGAAAAGTACGATCTTTCCCACCGTGCCCAGGGTGGGGGCTTTGCAGAAGTTATGAGCTGTGACTGAATAAATCATACGCCATGTTCTCACTTCATAGGAAGTTAATAATAAAAGTGCCTTAAGGTTTGTAGATTTGGCTTCAAGGGCATTTTATCCTGAACTTGACTGTGCTGTCCCCTTGACTACAGCCTCTTTCGTATCAACAAGGACTCACCGGTTGTAGCTGAAGCTCCCTTTCTTGAATGGGCTTTTTGTAGAAAACTGAGAAGATACTTGTAAAACTCCAGGAGCAGAAATGCCCTGTGCCTGACGGAATGGCTCGGAAGTGCTCGGGCACATCCACCGTGACGCACAGATACGCGCTTCATCCTCACTCACAGCACTTTCTGTGCAATTCTGGTACTGAGTTACCAGCAAAACTGTACCAAGTGCACAATGAATGCTTCAATTAATTTAATGAACACATTCTCTCCTGACCTCTTAATGAATTCCAAGCAATGCTGTCAGAAAGGGGCCCTATTGCTGCTAATGAGTTCATCCTTTATCACTCTTGACAGCAAGCTTCTGCTTTAGTGATGAGTGAGGAGACCACAGGACCGGCGTTGGGTAACAGGGTGGCAGATGACGGCCAGCAAGGGCTGTGATAAAGTGCTAAGAGGCTGTTTGCGCTTTCCCAGCCTCTGGTTGTGCCATGGGTTTGGCCAAGCAGCAGCGGGTACGTTATGGCAGATGCTTTCAGGTGATGCTCTTGCTTTAGACTCCTTACACAGGTTTCTGATCACGCAAGTTTTCATCTTGCTCAGCAACTCCAACCAATAGCTGAAAGTAGAAATCTTGTGTGTATAAGGGATATTCTTTGAGTTCAACACTCTACTTACCACATAATCTCTGAGGAAATTGCATGCTATATTCAACTATTACAGCAACTATATAAAAGTAGCCACGTCATGGTCTTTTACTAATTTTTGCTGTTTATTTCTTTTCCTTTTGACTTTCCAGGATGCGAATGAGACAGATGTCTGTTTGCTGATGAACAGAGTCCTAGAAAAGTATTACCTTTCCACCATGTACAGCTTTGTGTTCATTTTCGGCTTCATTGGAAATGTAATTGCTGTGTTCGGCTATATTTTCTGCCTCAAAAACTGGAAAAGTGGCAACATCTACCTGTTCAATTTATCGTTATCAGATTTATTATTTCTATGTACTCTTCCAATACTTGTGAACAGCTACTCCAGAGGTCAATGGGCAAAAGAGAGCATCTTGTGCCATAGCAACAGATTCCTGTTGCATGCAAACCTGTACAGCAGCATCCTTTTCCTCACTGCTATCAGTATTGACCGATACATGCTCATAAAATACCCTTTCAGAGAACACTTTCTACAGAAGAAGAAGGCTGCCCTTATCATCTCTGTGGCCATATGGGTCGGGGTGATACTGGAACTGCTGCCCTTGATGTATTTTCTGGAGCCTATAACACCTGCCAATAATTACAAGTGTCTTGATTATGCAAGCTCTGGAGACGCTGTGAAAAACCTCATCTATAGCATGTTTTTGACTGTCTTTGGGTTCCTTATCCCTCTTGTGATCATGTGCTGCTTCTATGTGAAAATGGTTCTTTTTCTTAAAAACAGGAACGAGCAAATCAGTTCTCTCCTGACACTCGAAAAACCTCTTACTTTAGTCATCCTCACAGTGGTTATCTTCTCGTTGCTCTTTACTCCCTATCACATCATGCGCAATGTCCGACTTGCTTCACGAATTCCAGCCTTGAATTTATCTGTGTGCACGAAGGGCATCATCAACACCATTTACATCATCACGAGACCCATTGCATTTTTGAATAGCGCCATTAATCCTTTGTTTTATTTCTTGATGGGTGACCACTTCAGAGAGATGCTGATGGCAAAACTAAGGCAGCTCTTGAGCAGGTTGACAACCACTGACAAATGAATGAATAAGGAGGCCTCGCAAAGTGGGCCATGAGGGAGGAAACTCCCTTAGGGAGAGCGTTCACCACTGTACAGTGCCTTTTCTTGAGATAACTTTATTTATGCTATAGAATACGTGTGAGCTGAATGTGTTCCTCTAAATGTGCTTGTTATCTTATTGTACAGGAGACATCCTCCTGCTAATCTGACTGCAGCAAACCAGAAGTGATGTTCTCTCACAACAGTACAGCAGGAAACTGTGCTCTCATAGCAGCACACGCTATGGCCAATTAATATTTTAAATAAAGGATCATCATGGTAGTTCTTAGAGGGAATATGCTGCTCCTCGACAGCTGCTCTGTGAGCCGTAACTTGATGCTGGGCTGGACCTAAGCTCAGATAAACTGTGCCAGGGGCACTAATTCACATTTTCAATACAATCCGGGGATCAAGGTTGAGTCTTCTTTATATAAGTGTTCGCAAACCCTACATCTCCTGGGAGGTTCACCTTTCAGAATAAATAACTGGGACAATTTCCATTTCCAGCTGATTTGGTGAGGGCTGGCATCCTGGATGTGGCCAAAAAGGAGGGTATGTAAAGGGCTGGGTGGAACACTGTCAGCGTTGCAGGAGCGGGGCAGGGACAAGGTTCCTCGTTTGTTTGTGGTGAGCATGAGGAGAGCAGAACGCTGTAACGTCTGGCTCGTGGTCTTACAAGCATTTCATGTAAGACCATGAATGAGACAGCAAGGACGTGTGCGTGTGTGGTCAGGTTCTTTCATTCTTTGATGCAGAAGTAAAAATAAAAAATATGTCATTTTAGTTCTTAACTGAGATTTGCTTTTGTACATCACTGGGACAGCTATGCAAGCTCATACCGGCATTTTCGCAGCCACTTTTCAAACTATAGATTTACTTAACTTGTCTGTAAGTGAGAGCAGAATGTATAGCTTGAAGGAGAATTTGGACCTCACAGTTCGAACTTCATTAGCAGTTCTGATAATGAAACAGGAGCTAACGAGGAGCCAGTGCCCTGCAGAGTCATTGCAGCAGCGGAACTTACTCTCCGATGAACTGACCTGACTTGGAGTGTAAAGGGCAAAGAGATCCGTTGAGTAACAAGCTGGTCTGAGCTTGGGCTGGGGAAGGACTTGCCAGAGTGGCGAGCACTGGGCAGCATCACAGCCGGGGTGTGGGCAGCCCCCTCCTCTGCCTGTGCTCCGCGGGAGATGGAGAAGCTCCGGGAAAAGTGAAAGCTTGGAGCTGCCTGTGGGCTTGGTGGCCCCAAGGCATTGAGAAAGGACTACCTTTCTCATCAGAAACAACTTTAGTTCTCCTTTCTGATGTGATGGTCTTCTGCAATACACTTAACTGCCTTCCTGATAATAAACTGTGCATCCTGTTTAAAAAAAAACAACATGCCTCCTTTGTGTTGAGTGTTTTGTTTTATATGCTATTCTCTTTAATGTCCATGAAGCCCCACTATCTGCCTTTTTCCTGTTAACCATAAGACCCTAAAAGTTTGTGAACAAAAGTACCTATTTGATTCAATTTGAGGGACAAAATAACTGCTTCCCTCTGCAAGTATCTCACACAAATACCCGTGCCAGCGTCCCGCTGGGGCGGCCATGACATGTGCTGGGTGCTAAGCCCAGAACCCTCGGGGCACTTGTGGGGATCCCCCTGAGCTTGGGGTGATGCTGCTGCTGATCCCGGTGATACTGCAGGAGGGATTTGGCTGTCACTTCACATGAGTGTCTCCTGCACCTCTCCCTGAGAAGTTTGCCATGGGAGGGCTGGTCCCGTGCCCCCCAGCAATGCTGCTGGCTAACGCTGCTGTTCTCTGGCCCAGCCGTGAGCGGGTCCTGTGTTGGAACAGAGAGGAGGGTGTCCAGGGACAGTAACCAAAGTTTTGACTGGAGAGAAACATGCATAAAGCCTTATTTTCTTCCCTCCGTTTGCTTTGTAACAAATCTTTACGCATAAATCGCTAAATCACTCATTCAGTGATGAAAAAAAGATCCATCGTGTGTGTTATGGCAGCACAGGCTGGGACAGATAAGGTTTCCATTATAAATACCTCCTGTTTTTGTAAGGACCATTGAACATAACACCAAGAGGCAATTACTCAGCTGGGTGTGACATTGTACATGTTCATCCCAACACAGAGGAAGCCAAGAGCAGAATTTCCAAAAGCAAGTTGAATATTCCTTTTTTAAAGTTGGAGTCCAGTGCACTGAAGAGGAATTTTCTTCCAAGGAAAGTACCACACAGCAATAAATATTAAGTTGACGCACCTCTAGTAGACTCACTTTTACCTTATGCAGTGGACAGAACAGGATTTTCCAAAGAATTGTTTATTTCCTAAACCTGTAGCTATCTGGGGCTTTCCTGTATCAGCTCAGTGGCCTCTTTTTCTTGTGAATAGGCTTATGTGGGGCACAGGTGGAGTTTGTGGGTTTGGGGTTTTTTTAAATATGTACATAATCCCCTAGCAGGAGTGGAAAGGCCATGTACACTCCACCTGGACATGTTGTTTGTATTTAAATTTATTTCTGCATTAGAGATTTGTGGTTGTCAGCTCCTGCACCTGACTATCTATATTTGCTTTCACTGCTGCCATCCATCCATCCATCTTAGGCTCAAGAGAGAATGTGAAAAGAGAAGTTTTGCATATTCAACACAAACCAACTTTCTGTTTAGCCTGATTTCTTATGTGTGTCTCATGTAGGAATCTGCCAAACCAAATGCAATGCCTGTTGCTCCACAACTCAGTTCCTGTTCTAGTGTTTCACCCCTCTCACAGTCAAGAATTTCTTCCTGATGCCTAATCTAAATCTACCCTCTACCATTTTGAAGCCATTAGGCTCACTGTAGTTCCTGGTGCCCCAGCCTTGACTCATCAAAGGCAATACCTGTCACCGGCAGTTTGCCACATGCCCTTCCTTCTCAATAGTAGTGTTTCTCTTCTGGTGATTGCCAACATCTTCACGAGGCAGGGAAACGTCTTTCTTCACCTTTTGATGTGATGACAACGTCATGGGCAGTTTTGTGATACCAGCCACCCCTTTTTTCCCCCACGTGACGGCCATACGTGCTGGGAGGTGAGGTGGCAGCAACCCCCAGTTGTGCAAGTGTCGGTTCGGCATCCACAACTCAGCTGCAAATAGGGAAGCAAAGAAAGGGACTGCCAGGTGGTCTCTCAGGTCTGGTGTTGAAGGCAGGGCTGGAAGGAAGGAGAAGGCAGAAGAGACATAAATTTCTGCCCTTGAGCCATTTTCCAGAAAATACCTTGTGCAATGCTCAGCTCAGGTCGTGCTGCCAGCTCAGCCTTCCCCACCAGTGGTGTGTGCTGAAGGGCAGATGAAGATAGGCAGCTTCCCTGGGAGTGTCCACATTTGTAATTTGAAAGGCTCTATTTATTTAGGCCTGTATGAAACTGAAATGTTAAGGCACAGCCTACCTTTAATGATATTAGAAAACGTATGTCTGCCCCCTCAGAGAGCACGCAGGACGGCAAGGCTTTTTGGAGAGCGCAGCTGACACTGCATAAAGCTCGTCCCAGCTTGTTCCTGCCCGTGGGTGGGCACGGGGTGTTCTGAGGCAGGTGTGGGAATGGGGTGTTCTGAGGTAGGCATGTCCCACAGGCTAAGGCACGAGGACATGGTCCTGTCACAGCATGATGAAAGCAAGGTCTGTTTTTCCCATCAGCACACTTCTGTTACTGCCAGGGATGTAGTGCTGAGCTTACCATATCAATCAGGAAGAAATGTACGGTTTTGCTTTTGGGTTTTTTAGCATAGAAAAGTCTTGCAGAAGCTCAAGTTGCTTTGACGCATGGAAGATCTGGTTTAAGATGTTCTCCTCAAGTGTTGGTAGAGAAGGCGCTGCAGGCCAAATAACATCCAGGTGTCACTGCCCTGGTCATTGCGAGGTCTGGCCGGTGTCCACCTGCACTCTCCTGCCCAGGCTGGGACAAGGCCAGTCCAAGCCCCATGACAGCATTGGAGTTGTGGGCACGCCAGATGCCACTACCCTATCCCCACCAGAGACGCACATGGCATCCCATGTCCAGGTGATCAATGGCCAGGAGGTGATTTTTCTTCGTAAACAATGTGTAGTGACAGTTCTTATGGATTAATATGTTAAATTATTTGTTTTGCTGTGTCCATTGAAGTGAGCAGGGTCATCTCCTCCTTTTTAAGTGGATTGAGTCACTAAGGATACTTCCCTGTGTACACACCAGTGTTGCATTTACCCACACAGCTATTCCCTGTCGGCTTGGTACCCAGCAATTAATCATCTCTAAATATATGCTCTTTCTGTGAATCATAGAATCATAGGATGGTTTGGGTTGGAAGGGACCTTAAAGATCATTGAGTTCCAACAACCCCTGCCATGGGCGGGGACACCTCCCACTAGACCAGGTTACTCAAAGCCCCATCCAACCTGCAGATGCTGTACGCCAGCAGTTGGGCTTACGGGCCACCTAAGATACAGGAAGAGGAATTGAGATTTTATTGATCATTTATTCTGAGACCAGCTGTTGTTTAATCCCAGGAAATATTTTCTATTTAATAATATAAAAGTATGTAATATCATAGGACCACAGGATAAGTCAGTGTAGGAGGGACTGGAGGAGATCATCTAATCCAACCTCTCACTCAAAGCAGATAGTTGTGAGGTTGGACCAGTATATCCACAGTAACTCTGAATGGCAAGTCTGATTTCACTCTGTGAAGAATTAAACAGATGCAAAGATATATAGCCAAAAAAAAAATTCATCTTATGTATATATAGTTAAGTTTTAGAACCAATCCGTTCAGAATGGAAGAAAACAATGAATTATAAATATCGAGCAGTACGGACTAGCTCCTTCTAGAAGGAAAAATTAGGACAGGACATACACCACTAGTGTCAGAAAACATAGGAGGGAGGGGAAGAGATGGCAATGATTGTATTAAACTGCAGATACAAAGCAAAACCACACAGTGAGAAACCTTTTGTGCATGCACCAGAGCTCAGAGCTTTGCTCTCGCTTTCGCCGCAGCCGGCTCTGAGAAGGAGCCTGTGCTCCAGCTCGGACTCGGTCCCGTAAAACCCACAGCAAGACCCGAGCTCTTCGTGCTCTCCTGTGGCTGGAAGGCAGCACTGCAGCAGCTTGTTGGCACCGAACGCAATGGCAAAGAGGAAAAAAAAAGAAGTTTAATAGTCCCTTAGTAGCCCTACTTCTGAGTGTGGGTTTATCCTGATTATATGATATTGATCAACAGAATTTTAACCCTTTCTATAATTTGAAATGGTGACATTTGCGGCTCCTGCATTGCCTTGCCTAAGGCGAATATCGCAGCAGCAGCAGCTTACTGGTCTCCACGATCCCCCAGGCTCCCCTCAGCTCAGCTGCAGCACACCGACCCTTTTCTTTTCTTGGACTTCATAAAAGGTATTTCTGTTTAGCTTGGGAGCTCCTACACAAAACCTAGGCCCCCCAGGTGACCTGTCGAGCTCTGGTCCCTTTCACCTTCTGAGATAATCCTGGTTTGTGTCTTTGATTTAGTGGCAGTCTCTAAAATCCCCGTCTACTCCCATTTCCCCAAACTAATTAGTGAAAATTTTGATCATTACACGCTTTACTATGGTATTTCTGGTCTTGCAATTAAAAATAACAAAAAAATGCAACAAAGAAGGACTCCTTACAAAAATTATCTTGAATATTAATAAGTAGTCTGTAGTATCCAGCTGGAAAAACATTAAAGTTTCTTTCCAAAAAGGCTAATACTCAAGAGGACCATTTTCTTCCCTCCAAAGCCACTCTCTGCAAACTGTAACTGTTTCACTTTCCAGGGGCAGGTCTTGGGGCCTTTGCATGAAGTGGCCACATTTCACTTCATAGGCAAAATGTGTAAGTCTGTAAAAAAACAGCCTTAAGGTCAGAGCGCTGCTCCCCCAGCCCTGGGTGCCATGGTGTTTCCAGATCTATGACCCCTCACAGGCTTTTTGGCTTTGCTTTGTGTGTCCCAGGTGACATTAAGATAAAAACCTCTATGTTAAAGTCATGCATGCTCCTCTCTGCTTCGTTACTATACTCCTGGGTAGCATACAGACAAATTTAAATTAAAAGAACCCCCGAGCACAAGCTCTGCTGAGGGCTGTATTTCACCCAGGCTGAGATACGTGGGGTGGTGTGGGGTAAGGGTGATGGGCTGTGGGTCCTCCCCCGGGAGAGACACCCATGCCCTGTCACTGTGACCACGGACCAACACTAATGCTGGCCCAAGCGCCCCAGCCACCCTCTGCCACCCCTTGCCAGCCATCCAGGCCATCTCACGCCCTGCTTGGACTTGGGCACCACCACAGGCTGGAAACATCTGCACTGGGCTTCAATTTGGATCCAGCTGGGTTTTTTTCAGTTTCATTTTGTTTCGTCTTTCCTCGTTTTGGGTGGGGACAGAAAACTCAGCCTCCAGAAGAACAGGAATTCAGCTGTGAGTCAGACTGAAAACAGTCCAAGTATGTTTTAGTGGCGGTAAGCGATCTAAAAATAAATGTTCCTTGTGATGAGCAATGTCGGGTACGGCGAGGGGTCCCATCCCAGCACCCTTGGCTCTCCCCAGTGCAGGCGTGCTCCGAGCCCCGCCGTCTGTTTTCCCAGTCAAACACACAAGCCAAGATATTGCACTACTTTTAATCGCTCGTCTTAGGCGCTTGACGTGTCAGTCTGAAAGAGGGAGAGTCACTTTCCAGGAGACACCTGCCTTACTGGAAGGATCTGAGGGAGCAGGACCCACTTTCTGAGGGAAATCATAACTGGCTCCAAACCCACCCATCAGATCAGCGGGCTGAAAAATGCATGAGTGTCTTTTTTTATTCATTCAATAACCAAGCAGACCTCAGCTCCTCTGCAGCTCAGGATGTGTAAAATTTCCTGTGATGTTTTTCATTACATTGCACGGGAATTTCCAGGATTTCCCTCTGTGCCCATTGCCTCTTGTCCCGTCACTGCCCAGGCAGTGCTGCTCTCCAGCACAGCTGCATCGAGGACGGGAACCTGCTCCTGTCCCCACCAGCTCTCTGGCAGAGCTCCGTGCCAAAGCAGCTTCTGCTCTGCATTATTTTAATAATTATTTATAAGACTATATTTCCAGAAGAACAGGATTGCCCACAGGCTATGGCAGTAGCTGTGGATTCAGTGCTGTGCCACGTGAAGGCAGGCTGCCTGCAAAGTCAGAAAAAGTCCTGGAAACTCAAAATGATCTCTCCCTCCTCGGCTGCAGTCTGACTGTACAACATGTGTGCCCGGCTGCCATCGCTGCACCCCGGCACCCTTCTGCCTGAAGAGCCACATTGGTGTATTCCTGACGGTGTAGCTGATACAGCTGAACAAATTCTAAACTACTGATGTTCACAGCGATAGCGATATTAACTCAGCTGACGTTTGCTCATTTTCAATTTGGCTTCCACTTTCTGAAAATACTTAAGCTAAATAATCTTGCCAAAGCCCGGGAAGAACTTAGTTCTTTGAGAGTCTGTATGCCAGCCAAATGCACTCCTTTGCTTGTTTAAATGTTATCACCTCAACAGTACCCCCAAGGTCCACGGACAGCATCTGAAGTGTGCAGTAAAACACATACTTAAATGCTTACATGTTTGTTCAAAGCAGCTTTATAGCAAGTGAGCAGCAGCACAGGACTCTGACCTAAATGCACAAACACCCTGAGGATAGGACATTGCAGGTGACTGATCTCATGGGCAAGGTGGCTGTTAGACTCATCTTAATTCTTTTAACTTTTCCGTGTTTGGATTCTGATCTGCATAAGTGAAACTAAACATTTAACTGCTGCTTTTGACTCATGTTATCCATTCCTGCACTCCTACTTCACTGCCTGACATAGTCTCGTAAGAATTGCAGGATGGAAAATCTTGTGAATAACCTTCCAGTTGAAATAATTAAGTAATTGATAAATAAAAGCAATTCAGCAGCTTGCATGCTGACTTTGGAAATAAATTCTGCACTTTCAGCTACCGTAAGGCTTGGTCTTATGAGTTCTTTTTCCTTCCTAGAGACCTGCTTTGTTTTGGTGAGTGCTGTTGAGAAGCCGGCCACATGTCTCACCTTCTTTTGGCTTCTTTCTGGTGGTAAAGACAAAGACTGTTCCTCACATAGCCCAGCTTTCCAAACAGCTGGAGGCCACCGGCTGTAGGTGCTGTTCTTCAATCTGCCAGGACAAGGGGCTAGAGACCGTCCCACCACCTGGACAAGGGGCTAGGAGCAGTCAGCAGTGCTAACGAGGAGGGGATTAATCCCACCTGCCCTAGGAGCCATGGGCTCCCCATGGGATCGGGTGTGGTGGCTCGGTGGGGGTTAAATAGGAACCATGGTGCTGGCTGCCTGGTTATACAAGAACCCCCCAACCTGGTGTTGCCTGCAAGCTGTGGGTAGGAGCACCCAGAGTGCTGAGCCAAGGGCGCAAGGAGAAAGAGCCAGCTGAAAAGGTAAGAATGAGATTACATTTCTCAAATGTCTTTTTTGAAGTAAATGATAAGTTGCAGCACAAAATTTTACTGCTGAATATGGCATTTTTTTGTGAAAGCACTATTTGATTATCTGCTGGGGACGCAAAGCTCATATGAGCATTTTGTGTGTTATTGGGTTGCAGTGCAACCTATCAGATGGAAATATGAGTTACTATAGAGAAACAATGTGACCCAGTTTGGTTTATCTCACAGTGGAAATATATATTCAGTGTTCATGCAGCAACCTGAAGGGGAACTGGTCTCTGCTAAGATGCTCTCTGTGACACAAATAGGAAGATTTTGAAATGTGGCACATGTAAGTGAAAGCAGGGTTGGCATACAGGACCCATGGTCTTCTGCAGATGACTATTGTTGGATGAGTCAAGACTTTGCTGCACCAGTTCTGCATGATAACTCAGGCTGTTCCTTCAAAGGCATCTTCTACTTAATGTCATCCTGAGGCAAATGCAATGGAAACCGTAAGGCCGTGCGTTTTTAAGTGCTACATCAAAGCATTGACCAACTTGATATGAAATGGCCTTGCAGTGGACAAAGAGGACTAGAGATTGATGGTTGCTGCAGTGACTCCACCTGGTGTCCTGCAGCAGAGCAGGGTTAACAGAGCTGCTCCCTGATGGGATGCTCTAATGCTAGGGTGGCAAGAGGAGGGGGGGTCTAAGGAATAACTTTACTGATCAGACCAGCAGCAGCAGTTCAAATACTGTATTTTCTGTCACTATATCCAGCCACAAAAAGCTATTGATGGGCCTGGTGAGAATAACGTGACCAAGTACGAAGGTATCACTCCTGGTAGTGGCTTTGCAGCCTTTCAGAACTGTTGGTTGCTGTTAATGTCTTTGTTGGTGGATGAACACGCTGATGCAAACACATCTCCATAAGCTGGCTGTTTGGTGGTATTTACTTTTGGGATTTTCTCTTGATTCTATCTACATACATTTGCCTTGTGTAAATCTGTGAGGCTGAGAGGGCCCTGGGCTCAGAAGTGAAGCTGGAGAAAGTGGTGTTGCAATGGCAGCAGTTTGTGTTTCTGCCAAGCAGGAGAGGCAGTTCCACCACCTATGAAAATGTCCAGGCTGCAAAGGGGAGAGGTGAAGGAGCGCTTGGCCTCTGCTTGTACTGCTCCCTGAAAAAAAAACAACTTGATATAACCACAAGATGATCTAAATCTTGCTCATCTCCTGTGTTATTATTTCGTATCAACAGAACAGAAACCACTCTTTGATGTTCTCTAATGACACATGTAAATCATTAACCTGCTGACTTGAATAATGCTGCCTACTTGTGATGCTGAGAACTAAAAAAACTAAAGCTAAAAATGACTGTAACTTTTAGGAACCAGATTTGAGTTATAGGGGTTGACAACAAAAAAACCCACTGATGTTCAGCGAAGCGATTGATTATGTGCTGATTACTTGGCTTCTTCTGGGATATGGAGGAGCTGAAGTGGCTGTGCAAGTGCAGCTTTTGGGGATGTAAAAGGTGCAGTGCTGAGTTATGTTGAAAGGGCACCTGAAGTACTTTTCCTTTGAAGATGATAACCCTTTATAATAGGGGTGAGGATGACTTAAACTTATAAGTTTTTGTTCAGTATAGATTTCTCCGTTCTTAATTTAGGAAGAAAAGAACAGTCAGGTTGAGTATTTGTTTAAGAGTTGGGACTTTTTTCCCTTAAGCAGAATAAGATGCTGAAATCTACTGTTCCTTTATGTAAAATTTTATTGTAGTATTTAATATAAGCTAAGATTGTAGAGATTTTCCAAGTTACAAATGTCATAGCGAAGTTAACCTCACGCCTCTCCCTGGCTGTGCGTGTGCCCAGGTGGCTGAGTGACCCCACAAAGGCAGCTTGACAGCATCTGGGAAAATGCAGTGTGTCCTGCAGGCAGTGTTGGGCCTGTCCACGTGCCACCAGGCTCTGGAGCCACTGCTGTTACTGGGAGGAATGGAGCCACTGGTACAGAGCAGCTGCAAGTGGAAACCACAGCTGAAATAAATCCAGAAACTGCTGTAGTGTGAGCTAGTGGCAAAAAAAAAAACTTGTCTGGGGTTTGAAAATGTGAATTTGACAACAGAAATTTTTTATATAGAGATATATTCAGGGTATTTCAGTGTCGCGCCTTCCTTCGCCTCTTTAACAGGGTACTGGGAAAAATAGCACCCAGGGGAGTGCTGGCAGAAGAAAAGGTTTTTGAGCACAGTGCAAGTCTCAGGTGTAAAACTGAGCTCAAATGTGTTTTGGCTGCAAATGGAACATAAATGCCAAAATCAGTAAACTAAGCATTGATCTATTAATGTTTTGGCTCTCCCATGATTTATCATCTGACATTAAGAACATCCTTGGCTGTTGACCTCTCTTTTCTTTTAGTGGTGTCATCTGTTTATTTTAAAACACTGGCTTTTGCTTATTGCAGCATATCTCAGTGAGTACCTGAGAAGATGATGAAGTAAGATTCGTTTTATTATATACATGTTGCGTAACTGCACAGGCTTAAGGAAAACAGTGACCGCTGGAGCAGTAATGCAGTTATTGACCTTGTTTGCAGTTCTCTCTGTGCCAGCCCCAGTTTCCCTGCTGCTTTCATGCCTCCTTGCCTGTAGCCTTTGTAGAATAGGCAATGCCTGTTCTATATTAAAAATACAGAAAAATAACCACATTATATAATATATATTATAAAAAAAAATGCATTATAGTTATATTTCAGTTGACTTCATGCCCTTGCAGTTGTTTTCCCTCCACATCATTTGTATTACTCCTCTCGTATTCCTCCCCTCTTCTTCCACCTTTCTCCCTTTGTACTCCTCCCAGGTCCTAGCTGCTCTCCCTCACCCATGCCTGCCGGGAGGCTCTTAAGAACCTGCTCTGTTTGGGTCCCCTGATACAACTGCAGGACTTGTCCCTGTGCTGGCACCATGGACTGATGTGCTCAGAGGCTGACGGAGCCTTTGCTCAGCATCCCCTTGCATCCAGCAGTGATGCTTGTTAGCGATCGTGCTGGCAGGGCTCCTCTCCACAGGTACTGAGATGGGATCATGACCCAGGAACTCTGCCCTAAGGAACCTCTTCCCTTTCCCTTTAAGAAAGAGGAGTTAAAATACAGTACATGTTATTTGTTCAATGCTTATATGGTGTTAGCATCAGTCTATGAGACCATGCAATGTAAACTTTAGAAAGGAGCTTTGTTAAGAGCAAAACCCAACAGCAGTAAAGCTTGTGGTAGAAATAGCAACTATTTCCATAAAAATCTTACCTTTAGAGGTTTCCAAATTAGCTGGAAAAAAAATATTGCGACAGGCTTAGGCTTGTCAGTCACAGTCACTCAGTTGACAAGCTGAGAGAGTTGGGGTTGTTCAGCCTGGAGAAGAGAAGGCTCCGGGGAGATGTTCTAAGGGCCTTCTTGTACCTGAAGGGGTCTACAGGAGTGATGGGGAGGGACTCTTTATCAGGGAATGTAATGATAGGATGAGAGGTAATGGTTTTAAATTGAAAGAGGGGAGATTTAGATTAGATACTGGAAATAAATTCTTGACTGTGAGGGTGGTGAGACACTATCCCAGGTTGCCCAGAGAAGGTGTGATGCCTGGAGGTGTTCAAGGCCAGGCTGGATGGGACTTTGAGCCACCTGGTCTGGTGGAAGGTGTCCCTGCCCATGGCAGGGAGCTTGGAACTCGATGATCTTTAAGGTCCCTTCCAACTCTAACCATTCTATGATTCTGTGATTTAGGTTTCCTTTTACTTCTGTAGAGGTTAAAGCTTTGCATATGCTTTAACAGTAGTAATGTCAATTATTTATTTTAAATCATTGTCTAATTCCAGTGTGGAGAATCATGTTTTGCAAATGGCATGTGAATTTAAGACAAGTGTGGTGCATGTGTGCACCATTCATACTCAAAACATAATGTCTTTAAACTCTATCTGGCCTGTAGCCCAAATTCTGCAGGGTGTCAAAATATCCATTGACATAATGTAGTAGG
Organism: Arenaria interpres; assembly: GCA_013399435.1. Lineage (NCBI taxonomy): Eukaryota > Metazoa > Chordata > Aves > Charadriiformes > Scolopacidae > Arenaria > Arenaria interpres. Next base: position 23,926 of record VXAK01013556.1, read on the forward strand.
TTTTAGTACCTTTAAATGGCAACATGGAGTGTAAGGTTAAAAAAAAAAACCACAACTGTTTCAGAATACCTGAATGAGTATGCAAGAGAAGAGCTGTGATTGCTGAGAACTGGGAAACTCTAAAATAACTGTTTGATTATCGTTATACTCGATATTCTGCATGAACTTCTATACTTTTACAGCTGAAAACATCAATTAAAGAGACTACTCTTTTGATTATTACAGTAAATCACTCAGAAGTGTGCAATAAAGTCTTCTGACACATGGAGCTATCCCAGTGGAAGATGTCTCTCTAGTGTATAGTGGGAGATAGAAAGTGAGCAAGAAGGAAACCCCCTGCTTTAACAAATGCCTTGACTGACACACAAAAAAAAGTGTCCCTGTCCTCTCTGCCACCCCAGGAGGGACCTGGGTCCTGGGGTTGCTGAGCCCTGCCCTTAGGCTGCTCTATGCTGCATTGGGTGCAGGAGCTGGTGAAGTGCTGTATTTGGTGGGAAGTGAAGGCAGGAGCTACCGTGCTGGTGAACAGGGCTTTAACCAAAGCCAACACCAAATTTTTAATAATAATAGAGCAGGTGAAATTTATGATGAGAACAGTGCAGGCCTGAATGAATGTATCAAATAAATTCTAGTTATATGCTAAAAGCAATGGCCTCTTTGAGCTGCTGCTTTGAGTTTTCCTTACACAGTTACTATACTGCCAATCAACAACACTGGTTTATGAGGCATCTCTTTTGGTTTCTTCTCTGATGGATTTTCTTTTTTTCCTTTAATAATGGATATTAACATGTAATGGCCCTGTATCCAACCGATAAGATTGCTACTTAGTCATCTCATGTATGATTAATAGTGATTTGCTAAGATATATTCAGAGGGATTTAATAAGAATCTAAACTGCAAAGCACAGGGCTGCATGCTAAGCATTGGCAAGCTAGTAAAGGATTTTTAGAGAATTTTAGAGTTATTTTGATACAACATTATGCACTGTATCTTTTTGCAGTGGAGAACACTGCTCTAATAAGCACATTGATATTAAATTTGGAATTGATATGAAATTGGAAATGAGTACTTTGATATGGTATCTTCCTTCCTTCTGCTTTTCCAGCCACAAGTCCCTGGTACATACTTCACATCTTTATTCTAATTAATAAGCTTCTGTAAGGTCTCACTTTCCTCATAATACACGTTTCTGGAGATGTAACAAATGGGATGTACTGTGCGAAAATATGATTCCATAGAGCTGGTTTACAAGTGAAAATGCTCAGAAATACCCTGTGTAAAGGGAAGCATGAAGAGCAAGCCTAGCACAAGGCAGCAGCCGGGAGCCAGCCTGCCCAGCTCTGAGGGTGGAAAGTGTGTGGGAGCCTGTGCTGTGCTCCATCCTCCGCTCTGTGGGCAAAGAGCTCAAAAGGTGTGAATCCTTTAAATATGCTTTTTCCATCCTTCTAAGGGGAGCTGATGCAAGCTTGCTTTAAAAAAAAACACATGTGGACTTTCTCTCTTTTTCTTTAAACTAACAACTAACCAACCCCCTGCCTCTTATTTCCTCTGATCAGCTAATGGAACGTTTCAAATTGACTCTACTTTAAACGATGAACCTTAGGCTGCTCACATCTAATCTTTTTCTATTGAATAGCTCATGGCACTTCACGAGTTTACCATTCTTCTAACCAAATAAAGCTATCAGGATGCCTGATTGTTTTTTTTACTGGCAGGTTTACTAGAGGAAATCCTCCTTCTGAAGGAGCACAATGACTGGTGATTTCTCCAGGGTGAGTAGCAGCCAGTAAAAACAAACATTATCCTGTTATAGTACTTTTCTGCAAAGGCCTGAATTAGGAAGCTTATGTATGAGGTTCAATTACCATACTTTTAAATCTAATAATATATATTTTTAAGTGGAGAGGAAGTACTTTATAATCCTTTTTTTTTTTTCCATGGTGCATGTAGAAATTCTGGTTTTTGTTGTGCATTTCAAACCTGGGATACTTGCAGGGAATGATTTTAGGTATGGACTACCCTAAGCAATGTTGTTTTGTCTGTTTTTGTGTATAGTTTTGTCACAGGAAAACAACCTTTTCCTGATATGAGTGCAACTTATTTTCAGTGCCTATTTGGTTTTCAGGTTGTTTTTTCTTATCTCCTAATATTTTTTTTTTGTGACTTTTAGGGAGATCATTGAAACTCGCCACAGGGCAGCTAAGTGTGTTCTCTGTAATTTCACGATGTATCTTCAAGAGCTTAGTTTTGCATATTTCACAGCTTTCTTCTCCCTTGGGGCCAGTAACACCCTTCTGCTTGACCCTTTCACCTGGGGGCAGGTCTGGAATTAAAGCTTCCCGTTAAATCCTGGCCCAGGCAGGCTGGCATCACCCTGGGTCCACCCCACACGCTGCAGAAGAGCTTTTCCCAGCAGCTACAGGAGCTGTGACACAGGACATGCAGCAGCACATGTGCCATGATGGAGGCATCTTCATCCTGCAGCTCTGGAAGGTGGGACCCTGTGAAGCTCCCCTGGGCTTTCGACGAAGGGAAGCCTGGCAGAAGAGTCTGTCCTTGCACAGGGGGAGGAAGTGCTGCAGCAGGGTGAGAGCAACTTTGTGCGGTCAGAAGCTGAAGGTGCATCACAGGAAATGTGGATAACCTTGCACCTGATGCTGTTGGGTGTTTAAATCATTAAGGAGTTATGCTGTGGGTCAAAATAGGGATCTTCTCTTGGGGACACTTTGTTCATGTAGTAGTTGCTCTGACTGCTGAGTATGATTTGCATGTTACTCCCAAAGATATTTTACTGAAATTTGCATGAAAAAAGCTTAAAGGTGTCTCCAGTTGCATGGGGCTTTTGGACATGATATATTCATTATATATGGGAGTGGGAAATAATTCCCTGTGAAAACAGAGCTGAATGGTATGCAAACACCAGCTCTTGATCTCATAAAGGCTGTGACATCAGCTTAGCATCAGTTTGCATATTAACAGTCTTGGTTTTGAAGGTGTCTTTTTTTTTTTTAAGGTCTCATTTGAATGATTGTACAGGCAGCTGAGAGAGCAGGGAGAGTTTTCCTCCTGGGGCAGGTCCTCCAGCAGCCACCGGTCACTCGGTGCCCTCCTGGGAACCCATGGGCTGGAGCCTCTCTGCAGAGGAATCTTGTGATTCCTGGCAGGAGCTGCCTGTTCCTGGCCCAGCTCTGCTGGGAGGGGAGGTGCGAGGAGCACTGCTGCAGGGAGTTCTTATGGAAAACTTTAACACCTTCTGTGCAGGGAAAACAGAGCTGCTGGGAAGGACAGTGCCTTTAAAAAATATCAGTGGGTTGTGCTGAAGCCTGGTGCTGCTCCCGAGCTCTGCACTGCTGACGATGAGTTTGGAAACCTGGCTGCCTCTGAGGCCAGGTCTGTGCTGGGATCCCCACAGCCTGCAGAAGGGGAGCAAATCTGCACTGAGAAACATTGTGAAAATACACCTGTTCACTGCCCTTCTGGGATTTAGTGAGTAGGGACACAGTTCTCAAGTCCCTAGTGGATGTAAAGCCACTTGAGTTCACAGGACCCCTTGGGTGCTGGGCAGCACTGCCCGGTGTGGGCAGACCTGGTCCTGGGGGGGTTCGGGATCCAGCAGCTCTTTGGTGCCTCTCAGGTCAGACCCACACATTGGTCCCTCTCCCCTGCTATAGCTCCTATATAGCAAATACATACATTTGATGAGAATGATTTAATAAGTCATTGTCCTGAAAATTGAAATGGTATAATAAGGGTAAATTATCTTCCTCCCCACCTTATCTGACTATCTAGACAGATATTCCTCCCCCCATGTTTATAGTTTTCTTAAAAACGCAGCTGAACTAGTCACTGGGTTTTTTCTTAAGCAAAAAATTTGGCGTGTTTGAAGCCAGAGCTGCAGCCTGAACTGCCGATCCCTGGACACTGCTGATTAGGGAACCTCACCAGTAACTCACCTACTGCCCCAACTGAAATTGGGAGAGTGAATACTGGCATGTTTCTGGTTGATGCCGGAGTTCCCTGGCACCTGTGGGGAGCAGCTGGAAGGGGAAGACAAGAGAGGCTCTTTCTATGGGAGTTCAGCAGATTTATCCCATTTAAATTATCCATGTAATGCAGAGAGCTGCTTTAATTGAACAGGAAGCTTGTTTCACCAACTAAAACCTAAAAGTATGGTGGTAGTGATATTTTTCCTAACTTTGCATTCCTGCATGTGGTGAAGTTTGCCATTTCAATATGGTAATACCCTATGAAACATGATCTTCAGGCCATTTGGGAAAAGGATGTGCTGTGGTTGTGCTGCAGACGATGTCTGTTCTTGGCAGCTGCCTGGATGAGTGTCCTGCTCTGTTGGAAATAAACCCTGTGGAGAGTGGGGGCTGCCTGCCCAGCCCAGAGCATGCAGCAGTGCCCCAACCAGTGGGGCTGGGGAGAAATTCTGTGTACTCAAGGCAAGACTTCAGTGCATTTAACTTAAATAATGCATATATATGGTTCTTTCAACAAGCCAGTGTTGTCTCCCATGATGGAGTATTTTGAGTTTATTGGCTCTATGCCAATCTTATCTGAAGGCATGAGACACTGGGGTTGTGGAGATGTACATGGCTTGTTCTGTCATAAATCCTGCTTGGGAAGCTGGGTGTGGGGACTGGCAGAGCCCTTTGTCCTGCTGCTGCTGGTGTGACTCCCATGGGACTCCCCAGGCAGGGCAGGCTCCATCCCCATGAGAGGTGCAGGACCTGCAGCCCTGGCCAGCACTGCTTGTGTCTACGGTGGTGGCGTGACAAGGGCAGGGCTGTGAGCACAGCTGGGAGGGACTCACAGGGATGTCCCATGGGAGATCCTGCTCCGAGTGTAGGATGGTCAGCACAATGCTTCTTGCTACTCATTTTATTTCACTTCTCAAAGTGCCATGAGAAATTTTTAGATGGCTGGATTTCCATGAAGTCACTTTGGGTTTTGTTTGTTCTTTAGGATGAGCGTTGTGACCCCTGAATGCCTCTCCCAGTCCTCGTCCTTGCTTTTGCCTGGGACCAGCTGTACATCTTTCATCTTTCTCTTCATTTTGTGTGGGGTGCAGAAGTTGGGTGGGCAGATGCTCTCTCCTTTGTTTTAATTTTTGTTATTTCCTAGAGTGATTTCAGTGGTATCCTCAAAGAAGCCAGAATTAATTTTCCAGTTGCCGTTAGAGGTTAAGATGTCCTTTGTTTTCTCCTGACTGCAGTACCTTTGGGCATAGTGTTTAGTACAACTTGGCAAGCAAAGAAATAACATCAGAACTGACCTTGGTACCAAAATAAATAGAGAGGAATTAATGTTTAGTTATAATTATCCTGTTCTCATTAACAGTTCCTCTGCTTACTGTAAAATATGAGGTTTCAAGGAGTTTTGTGTGACTCTTGTTGTATTTATGAAAGTAGCTTTTCAAGACCTGCCTTTGCAAGGAAGAACAAGCTTGCATGATTCTTAAAATGGTCTTCAGACTGCTCTGTGTAACACTCAGTATTGCTTTACACAAGACAAAGATCAAAATAAACACACGTAAATGCTTCCTCTTAGCTACTTTATTCCTACTTTGAATTATATCAGAGAAAGACACTTTTTCATGAAAGCTGCTGCGTATCATTGCAATGATTCAACCTGTTGTATAAAGTACTGATTATAATTGAACATAATTTCCTCTAAATGGTATCTCTTAGCATGAAGTGCTTCAATTCGATTCCTTATGCTGGACTTAAATCTTATTTTAAAGAAGGCTTCTGCTTTATGCCTTTAACAGGCAACCTGTAAATCTGTTTTAATGGAATTGCTGTCTGGATGTGCACTTCTTATTTATTTTTGTGCCTTGCTGTAATTTGATCTTCCATATTTTTTTCTTCTTCATATCCGTTTCTAAAATATAAGGTACAAGTAATGATGCCTGCATGATTTGGCGCTCTCCTGCAGAGTACTCTGGATGTGCTGTTGCTCTGCTCCAGGGGTATGGTGTGCCATGGACCAGGCAAACCAGCCTGGAACACTGAAAACTTGACTTGGCTGAAAATGCTGCGTTCAGGGTCTTGACTTCACGCATGGGCAAGAGATGTGCTGTGTGTGTCACTCCCCCCTACTCTTCATCCATATTCATTACTTTGCTTCTGCCATCTGAAGGCTATTAATTAAGCAGCAGTGCATTACAAATATTTTGGAATTAGGAGTGTGACACCTGGTGACCCGTGAAAGGAGCATCTCTCCACAGCTGGCTTGTCACTCCTGACATGCTGCTTGGCATAGGCTGTACCACAACACAGTAGCGTGAAGGTTTGGAGAGTGTTTCTTCAGTAGGATTTTTCAATACTCTTATCAGAAGTTGAATGGAATGATGTATATTTGTTTTACATGGTGAATGTTGAAAAAGCGCTGTAAAAATCAGAAAAATATCAATTTAGCTAAATAACAGGAAATGTGTGCATTCTGAAAATCCCAATTTTTTTTTTTTACTGTAATGTCACTGCCTGCTGTTTATGTGAATCTTGCACCAGGCCAGTGGAGGAAGCCCAAGGCAGGGCACGTCGTTGGTGCAGGTGCAAGGATGATGGTGGGGACCTTGTGCCTAGTGCCTGCTTTGCCTCTCTTGGGGACAACTCAGAGTTAACCTCAGACATGAAAATGAGATGTGATTAATAAGGAAATACACTTACTGTGTTGTCTTATTGCAGCTGTGATGGCACCATAAACAACCCTGTGCCCTGAGAGAGGTGTTCCCCTGCCGAGATCCTTCATTTAACATGGAGAGATGGGTGACCCAGGAGCAGCAGTGCCAGGCAGCAGCATTCAGATCCAGCGGTGACAGGGGAGTGGCATTTGGGTCCATTTGCAAATAGTAAAGTTATTAGCAGCGAGAGAGCTTCAATGCTTACTCTGGCAACAAGAGGTAAACTCAAGGCTGTGGTGTGTGAATCTTCAGTTTGTTATAACTCATATGTTTAAACCAGGACAGCTCAGTAATATTAAACATGAAATACTTGAGTGAGATGTCCAATAGCAAAATAAAAGATAAATGTATTGGGGCATGATAGAAAAGTAATTACATTTTAAATAGCTTAAATAGGATGTTAATGGAAATTTATCTTAAGTGCAGATTCAGTCACAGGAAATGTATCTTCAGGAATAAAAAAAAAACCCTAACAAAGTAGCTTTTACATTCATGCTACAAGTATTTTTGGGTTTTTGTTTTGTTTATAAAATAAATAGCAAAAACCAGATAATTGCATATTTATCTCACTGAGCAAAATGTGCTGTCCACTGGCTTTGCCAGATCTCCAGCAATTTATCCTGTAATAATTATTAATAGTTAGCTGGAAGCTTAATGTTCTAAAATGTTGCTGAGAAAATTACCAAATAGTGATTGATTAGCTGAACAACAACAAGGCAGCCTGACTAGCATTTTTATCTCTGATAAAATTTCCTTATCAGGAAATAAGTCAGTGCTTATTAAATCCTTCTACTTGTAGGAATAAAAAACCTGCATGTGTCTTCCATTATCTAGTGTGCCCCTAAATTCCTATGACAAGGCTGCTTCCCCATAGACAAGGTCAATGTTTCCTGTGGGCTGAGAGAAGATGCTGCCAGTGCCACTGTCACTTCTGAGACAACCCTGGCTCGCTGGACTTGGCCGGGTGAAACTGTCACAACCTCAAACCCTGCAACGGGCCCTGGCTTTTGCCAGTCGGGGGTCCGGTTCTGCTCTCCGGCTGTCTGAGCTGTGTGTGCCCAGGCTTTCTGTCCTGGGAGGATGGTCAGAAACCTTCATCTCACTGGCATGGCTGTTCATCTTGGCCAGAAATCCCTCCCATCCGTTTTAGGGCCACCACTGTGCTTTGCTTCTTGGGGTGGTTGTACAAAGATTTGGTTAACGCTCAGGCCATCAGTTAATTGTACACGGTGTGTCCTGGTGATACAGCTTCATGCTTGGGATCTCCTGGATTGCCTTTGGTGTGCCCATCGTGACTCGCTCCCCAGCATATTGTCCCTGTTGCTTGAGTTCCTGCAGAAACTCAGGACTGGGAGATTAAATCTTTCTGACACTACAAGTGTTGAATACAAAACATAAAGTTCAGCAGTTTCTTGTGCTTGGGAATGAAGGGTTTGCTTTTCTGTAACCCTGCCATGAATTTTGTTGTTTCTGACAGGATGGGATAAAATCCAAACACAATATTTAAAACTACTTATGTGCTACTTATGCATGACATTAGCATCCAAAGCCTGTATTTTTGGGTATAACCCAAACCATTCTATGATTCTATATGACTGCACCGCTTCTGTCGGCTGTACATCGGTACTGTCACTCCCTTGGCAGTTGGGGATCCCAACGCTTCTGAAATGGGAATTCACAGTTGGAAGAAATAGCTCTGCTTTTAATATTATCTAAGAATGTGAGGTTGCTGTGAGAATGAGGAAGTCATTACATTACTACTTGTGTATAAAGAGTACAACTTTAAATACTGAGTTAGAAAATCCAGCTTATGTTTATGGAATAAGCTAATCATTAACCCAGGCTCTAGAGATACTGCCCTGTGCCCTTCTGTGCCCAACGATTGCATCAACTGAACTTTACTGAGTGAGCACTGGTCTGTTTCTATGTCCATGGGATGGCAGGCTGGGGGAAGGCTGTGACCTGAAGCCAGTGTCTGCAGAATACGGTCACAAACCCATCCACTTGACAAACAGGACAGCTTTCTATGAACAGTTGTGTCATAGAAAAGCAGATCGTGGAATTTTTGGGGTTGCACCAAAGTGAAGTGAATGGCGTGTTTGCTGTCTGTTTGTTGTCTGTCTGCTGGGGTTTGTGTTGTCGCCACGTTCTGGTTAATTGGTAGGTACCTCAGCCCATTTGTAGTTCTTGAGCAATGTGCAGTTACAGGAAAAAAAAAAAATCCCTGAAATGGTTGTGGATTTTTTTTGATGTGGCCAGGCTCAGATCCTAGGTGAGAGGAAGACAGAAATAATACTTTTGTTGTTTTCTCTTTTTTTTTAATCTGATAACAGTTAATTTGGGCATGAAAGGATGGGTCTGGGTATGTGTGGAGAGGGCTGTTGGCAGGACAAGTTGTCATAACGAAGCAATGTGACCTTTTTGAGATGTTGTGAACTCAACACCAACCCAAAAATACTTTAACTGTGTTGGTTAATTCTTCAGACTAGGAAAATGTGCAATAAAAATTCTTGTTTGCAGAGTGTTTCATAGCAGATGATGTGTCTAAGAGTAGGTCTCAACTAGACCCATGAGAATTAGCAGCGTCCTCTAAAGAAATTGAGGACTATGGTTTACTGAAGAGACAGGGAGTTACTGAGGGGTAAGGCAGTAGGGATCTGTGATCTAGAATACCCTGGAATCTGAATTTACCAACAGCAGTGACTGAAATTTCCTACAGAAATCAGATTTTGGTTCAACTTTTGTACCAGCTGCAGCTGAGCCCTGGCATCTCTGGGACAAGGAGTCTAACAGCAGGCATAACACTGCAGCAATTCCCATCGAGCCTGTTATAGCAGGCTTAAGTAATGTCTAAATACTTGTTTTAAGCCACCGTATCCCATTTTTCTGCCATGAGCTGTAATGTGTAAAGTACTGTAGGTGCCTTCTGATGGCAGCCCTGGGTGGTGATGGCTGGGGGACTGTGGGGAGCAGGGACATGAATGGCCGTGCCAGCTCCGACAGGGGCTTATGGCAACCCCCCAGTTTAACCCATCTCCCACGATGGATCCACATCCCATGGTGGAGTTATTCCTTCCCATATGCTGCTGCCTTCCTCACAGAACAACTTCTCCCCTTCACCTTGGGGGCCCTTACCATGTGTAGGCTGAATGATCGTTTTTGTCTCTAGGTGACTATAAGTGCAGAAGATGGAGCGGGGCATGCACAGTTTGAGTTAATCTTCTTTGTAAGAACACCCTTTGCCGGGGGCTGGAGAAATGTGCTCCTACGCCTGGCTGTGGAGTCATCCTTCACAGTGCCCCAGAGGATGCTCTTCTGAGCTATGAAATACGGTTGGGAAAAATACCCAGTGCTAAGGCAGGTGGCAGAACCTGCAACAACCCCACAATGAAAGTGTCTGCAGCCTCCTCCAGAGCACTTGGGATCTGCTCCTGTGATTTTCAGGATCAGAAAAATTAGGGTTTTTTTCCTTTCTCTTTTTCTTCCACTCTTAACATGCTGTAGCATATCTGCACAACAAGGACTGTTGCCATCTACTACTGCTATGACAAAACATCAGCTTTAACATAAGTTGTTTTTTTAATTTTAATTTGAAAGACCCCAAAGCCAGGCTGCTAACTTATGTTACACTCGTCACCCTATTTTTGGGGTAGGCTCTGTGGAGTGCTGCTGAGAACTGCTGTACCCTGGCAATAGGTTTCATTGGCACAGAGGGACCCTCTGACCTATAGAAACAGTCACTTCACTCTTCTGAAACTGGGTAAATGGTGTCCAGTGCATATAGAGCTTTGACTCTTTCAGGGACTTCGTCACTATGGCAATGTTTTGTAACTTCTAATTACAAATAATTGGAGAGTAATTTACTGTCTGCAGTGACACAGTCAACAGATTCCCCTGCAGCCTTCTGTTGTTTGCACAGAAAATGTTTTACAACAAGCAGATTTCTTCATTACCTTAAGAAAATTTAGTGTGAGATTCTGCAATTAAAGGCTTTACCATAATGACTGTATCTGCAGAAGCCAAACCAAAGCTCCACCAGCTGTGCTGCCCCTGCCATTGTTAAAGAGCACAAAACCCTCTTCCTAAATATCAAGTTTTCTACCAGTTTTAATAAAAATTTGGGGATTGACAAGCCATATATATAGTGATGACAACTTTATATCAATAATTTGGTCAACTGGTAGAAGAAAAAAATCACTCAAACAAAATTTTCTTTTATGTAGGGCACTTCTTTCTTTTAGAATATTTAAGAATAAATTCAGCTTAATGTATTCTCAACTGTTATTAATAAAAATCCAAAATTATTCCACTATTACAGAAATGATATTTTCAAAAACTGTCATCGTTCAAGTAATTTTCAAAATACAGAAATGTACTGTTGTCAAATTAACTGTTGTTAAATCTGGTGTTGCCTGTGGTCCTTTGCTGATTCTTCAGCCCCAGGGACAAGTGCCAGCACAGTTTGCCAAGGAGGTTCTGCCACTCGCAATGTGTGCAGAACGAGGGATGCTCCTGGTGGGCAAGACATCAGCATGGCTTCTGTGCTCAGGTCTTGCACAGCTCCAGTGGCTGCTTTAGCTAAACGGTGAATTTAGGACCCATCCCAATTCTGTGGCACATCCATAGCCCCTCTAAAACACCACCCGGCCCCTCGAGGTGCCTGGGAGTGAGGGTGAGCCCCACCATGACTAAAATCCTGATGTGCAGGATCCATGGGGTGGACAGGATCGAGGAACGATGTGGCTGGAAGACCTTGATTTAGATTATTCCCTGTTACTAAATACTTCAAAAATTTGAAAATCCCAAGCCTGATGGTGGTGATGATGTGTAGCTTTGAGGTGCCGTTTTGTGATTTTGCTACTCTTACGTTAATGAATAACAGGATTTCCCCCTGATTTTTGTCAGCTCTTAATCTTGGCCATTTAGAGATGGGTGAATGTGCTATTGCATTTCCCTAAGTACCTAAAATAATCTTTGGGTTTTCTGGACTGGATATAGACTTGTCTCATTTGTATATAAAACATTTTTCTCTTTTTAAAGTTCACAGTCTCAACATATCCTAATGTTCACTCATTTGGTGAGCCTTTCTTTTCTCTTACCATGACACTGAAAACTGATATTTAAAAAAAAAAAAGAGCCAACTGTCTAATGACTCAAATAGACAAACCATCGTTAGATAACTGTCACGTAAAGAAATAAAAGAAGGGAACAATGCCTGAAACCATAAATCTGTCCCCTTCCCTTGCTTATTTAAATAACAGATAATGTAAAATGACTGCCTTGGCTGGAGCTGGGGGGGTGGCTCACCTGGTGTCACCTCCCACTAGACCAAGTTGCTCAAAGCCCCATCCAACTTGGTCTTGAATACTTCCAGGTGTTCATGGGCATCCACAACTATACATTGATTCGAGTACTTCCATTTGCAAGGTTGGAGAAGAACTTTAAGCATCACTTCAATGAAGTGATAAAAAAAGTGATGCCTCTTCCTAGGCAGGGAATTAAACAGCCTGTCTCAGTTGTTTCATGCTGCTTCTCCCCTGGGTTCCCCCAGTGCTGCCCTCCTGCTCTGGAGGGGATGGCAGCAGTCAATCCTCTCCTGAGGACTTTCCTCAAGCAATTCAGCCATCCTCCCCTTGAGCCGGAGGAAAAGTGCAGGAGCTGAAACGTGGAAGCCTCCTCACCATGCTTTTCCTTCCCTGCGGGGAGCTGTGGCATTGGGTCTGACAGCAAAGACCTTTCATTGCAGGCAGCCAGGGCAGGTCACCCACTCACAGGTAATTTTTTCCATCTGATTGTTCATGGCTGTGCTTTGACACAAGAGTTTCCCAAACCCTTGCATTTTGGTACTGCAGGGATTGCATTTTGTTGTTCATAAGCCACGCAAGCAGAGAGGGAGGGCTATGCCCACATGTGTGGCTGTGCCCAGCCGAGTGACACCCCGGGGGTCCCCACACCTCACCATTCTGTCTCGACTCCATCTCCCACCAGCACCATTGATTTATGAAACATGCTCTGGTTTTGGTTGGGACACAGTTAATTTTCTCTCTAGTGGTTCCTGTGTTTCAGATTTGGTATGAAAAGAATATCAATAATGCATATTGGTTTAGTTGTTGCCAGGTGATGTTTATATTTTTCAAGGACTTTTTCAGCTTCCCTTAGAAGCTGAGAAGGAGCCAAGACAGAAGGATGGAATGGCCGGTGGGATATTCCATACCATAGGCGTCAATCTTGGTACATAAATAGGGTTGGCCAGGGGGTGGGTGCTCATGGTCAGTAGTGATTCACCAGGAGGTGGGAGCGGCTTGTGTCATTATTATTATTGCTACTATTACTACTGTTGTTCTTGTTTTCTTTTTCTGTTATTGTTCTATTAAATTGTTTTTATCTCAACCCACAAGACAGGTGGGGTTTTTTTCCTTTCTCTTTCTGCTCTTTTTCTCCCTCTTCTGCCCTTCTGGGCAGGCTGCACTGTCCTGGCTGCCAGCTGGGGTTAAACCACGACTAAAGGACACCTCCAGTAGCAGTTCTGGGGTCTTTGCAGCGTTTTGGCAGGGCAGCCGTGGGTGCTTTGCTCCGTGCTGCTCCTGCCCAGCACGCTGTCCCTGCTCCCGCACACCAGCAGCCTCCGGCCGGGGCCGTGCAGCCGGCCTTAAAAGGAGAGGAACAGCATCTCCCTCTTGGCGCGGGGGCCTGGCATTCTAAAAGGGGAGTGAAATGGCCTTTGGCTCTGCCAGAGCTGGCAGAAGGGGTGCGAAACGAAATACCGGTGTACAAAAATGCATATGCCACCATCACGAGGCGTCTGGCTGGAGCTGGGGCGCTGCTGTCACCAGAGCTGTGAAATCCTTGCTGAAAAGCAAGAAAAATAGCATTCTCTTTATTAGGCTTAAAATATGTGGGGCACAGAATGTCATGTCTGCTATGCTCATTACAATGCAATTATTTAAGTGTATGTGTAGGCTAACCTGCAATAACTCCCCATGTTCACATCAAAATGAAACCTGACTTTGAAAAGTAATTTTAATCTTCCTTGCTGGCTGGAGGGGAACTGTGTTCTCTGTCATCGACTTCCCAACTGTGTCAGTACTGCTAGTGTGACTGTACACGGAAAGGCTGTGTATTATTTTGGAGCCGTTCTGCTACTCACAGTGTTAAACTGAGCCAGCAATATTAATAGGTCTCAGCATTTCAGTGGTAAATCCAGCCAATACCACTCTGGCGAGCTAATGTTAATCAGCTGATGCTGCTGTAACAAATGTTGAAAAAAAAAAAAAAAAAAGATAGTTGTCCTTTAGATTACGATCCTTTAAAAGTATCTCCATTCCTGAAATTGCTGTATTCTGTGTAAAGGAAGAGTTGCTGTGTACTTCTACTTGTGCAGCTTGGCAGTTTTGCAACAAAACACTTTGAAAATGCCATTGCTTTGGATGGCAGATGCATAAAACCCTCTTGCGAACCAAAGGAAATACTTTGATAAAATGCCAAAATGCCAGAGCTTTCACACAGATCAGAGTTTACTGCTTCTGTCAGCACAGCAGCATACGTACTTTTAGTTAAATATTAAAGCAACTAGTAAGTGGTTGACTACAGTCTTTCCATGAAGAATTTCTTCATTTCTAAATGTGGCTAGTAAACTATTTGATGCCTCTACTTGAGCAGATGCCATTTAATTGCCAAAACACACAGCAGCATCTTGCTTGTTTCACAAAACCCTAATAAGGATCAGCAGATCTGTCCCTCAGGTGCAATTCTTTATTTGCTCCAGGTGATTGCTATTCTGCTAAATTGCATCACAGAATCGCTGATGGGGGGATTGGAAGGGATTTTTGGAGATCATCTAGTTTGATTCCTCTGCTGAAGCAGGTTCACCTAGAGCATCCAAGTGTGTTTTGACTGTCTCCAGAGCAGGAGACCCCATCGCTTGGTGCAGGTACGAAATGCAGAGCGGAAACCTTCTGAGGTGCTTTGGGAAGGTTTGGCAGTGCTTTCCTCGCAGCAGCGTGCTCGTACAGCAGAGCACATGGAGGGGGTTGCTGGTCTTCCAGCTGACCCTGGGGAGATGCAGGATGCGGGTACGCCTCTCCTGCTGGGGCAGCTCTTGATGGAGAGGTGCTGCCTGGGTGTGGGCAGGGTGCAGGTATGGCACGGGCAGGGTGCTGCCAGCTGCCTGTGGGGCTGAGGCTGCCCCACGCTGCCTCTCCGGCCCCAACAGCCAGGGACTCTGCTGTGGGCCCAAAGCAGGCAAGAGATGGGGAAAATATTTTTTTTCTTTTTTTTTTTTTTTTTTTCCTGAATTTCTGCATTACTGGCCACTGTGGATTTTCAGAAGGGTGCATGTCCAGGATTTGAATTCCTGCGGGATCCCTGCTTAATTCAGTCTCCTTCGTCTCAAGCTAACAAGCTGGAGTCATTCAAAGTGCAGTGCTTCAGACAAATAAGAAGTTGAAGCTGCTGCATTGTTATAATATTTTGGCATAAATAGTATTTTCCTGGGGAAAAAAGGTGAAAGAGCTTGGGGGGGGAGGCAGAAAAGTACCTGTGCCCAGGCTCAGCATGTGTCCCTGAGCACAGGGAAGTCACCAGAGCATCAGGGTGATCCCCAAATTAATCCCTGTGATTGACCAGGCTCATGACAAAGGTGTGTGGTGCAGGGGCTGGAGAGAACTGAAAGCTCCAGGGGAGAAAGGCAAACCTTACTTACCATGTCTGTTCCACAGCTCGCTTTTAGAAGATATGTATTACCAGTAGTAGTTCCCAAATCCTATTTTATTTTATCTGTTATTAAGTGGCTACTGGACATTTTCTGCTGTTACAATAAATGCTCTTTTGTGGTCCTAGTACATGAACTGGGTGCTTGGGCTCTTTGGAGGGTGTGAAATAAGGTCAAAGGGAATATTTCCATGATAAAATATCATGGTTTTTAGGCCTGTGAAAGGCCACTTGTGCAAATCCCATGGGCTTTTAACTGTGAAATAGCATACAAGTCTACTTTGTACTTAGTTAGAAAAGGAAAGAGAGACTGCTGAGTTTTGGCCTGTGAAGGCAAATTTAGAATACTAGAGGGATGGGTTTGGCACAAAGGAATGACGGTTGGTCATGGGTAAGTAAAGAGATATTTGCAATATCTGATGGGCTTTTTCATTAGACATACAAGAGCTGTTTGGTGGCTGTCAAAAGCATTGTTTATACTAGGGCCTGTGTTGTCTGGCAATAAAGGGTCATTTAATGTAAAGAGATTAATGGACAATTATATTTAAAAAATCGACAATTAGTTGTTTTCTTTTTGAAGATATTTCTTTCTTAGATGAAGATAACAGAGTTGCCTCTACTTCTGGTTGGCTTCTAATACCAAGTATTTCTAATTCCAGTAAACATTTTAAAACTGTTACAGATTTTATACCAGTTTGAAAACAGTGTTATTTATGCTGATCTGATTTACTTCTGGGGCACTATCATAGACTGTTTTGTTAAGAATCAAGTTTTTAAAATTGATAGAATTCAAGTGTTGTTGAGGAGGGTACATGAAAATGTCTGTTCATGAAGTTTGCTAAAGCCAGTAGTAAGCAGTGGAAACGCTCTAGCTTAATGCTGGCATGAAGGTTAGCTTTGAAGGGTTCTTGTTGCCTGCAGGGTGTCCTCTGTATTGTAGCCACCTTTCTCTTTCTGATGGACTTCAGCAGAGCTTTGGCTAGATGTGTGTGTCACAAGCATGCAGACCATAGAAGGGCTGTTTGCTTGGGGAAGCTGCAGTAACAATGACCATATGGCAAAATACGGGAGAGGCAAATGCAAGAACGGGCAATGCTTATGGATCTTATAGCTGGGTAGCTAAAACTTGGAATAGTAGATTTAGAGACGAAGAAAAAGCATTTGAACTTATGGTTGGATAAGATGCTGGTGTATTGAGGATGGCCAGAGGTGTAGGTCTAGCACTGCCTTCATCGCCCGCAGAGGTGGGGGATGCTTGTGGCTTGCACCCTGTTTGCACAGCTGGGGCGGGGGTGAGATGGAGACTTGACCTCCCTTAAGAGGCTGCTAATTAAGTGACAGGTCTGCTCTGTGGTTTCATAAAATGTGGGGACTCCAGATGGCTTCAGAGGAGGAAGTTGGTAAAATCAGACCAGGGTACCCACGGCTGGGTCGGGCTGTGGAGACCACTGAGCTACTGCCTTCACAGGGCTGATGTAACAGACGTGGATAAGTACATCTATATGGAATTAGGAGGATAAGAAAAGGTCTTATGCATATAGCACACTAGTGACTCTTGTTTTTAATCAGAAAACAGTCTAGCATGCACATAACACTTCCCAAAATAAGCTACCAATGCTGAAGAAGCACAAGGGTAGAATCCATGGGAAACTTTGGGCTGGATGACATGTATCCAACTTGTTAAGGATTAGTGACTTTTGAAAACATTAGCAGTGGTTTTGGTCGTTTCTAGAAGCCTTACTGCAGGGGGTTGTGTATACCACCTTGGAGGAAAAAAATAATTTCCTTCTGTAGTAAACTCTGTTCTAGTCTCCCTGCAGAAGTAAGGGAAGAAAAAAGAGAAGCGAGAGCGAATGAGCTTCTTGATGGAAGTTATACTAGCAAGGGTTTATGGTGAAGTTACCTGTATAGACTGATAGACTGTTCGATAACGTGCCTTATAAAGTGTTATCAAAGAGACAGCTCCGTGGGGATTTATAGAAAGCAGGAAGGACTATAAAAGGAGGTCAGTAATATTTCTTCACTACGATGTCAAAGGGGTGAAGTCAAGTCAAATCACTTCTAAAATCACTAAGGATGTGGAAGGGAAAGATAGTTACACTATCAGATGACACAGCTGAGTAGTGATCCCACAAACCCAACACGGGGCTGTGAGTCGGGCAGGGGAGAAGCAACAGAGACAGCCAGAGCAGCAAATTAAAAAAAACTGCTTTGAAAAACCTCGGCTGTGCCCGCTGGCAATTAGCTGTGAGCACCACAGGGTCTTGGAAACGAGAAACCTGGCAGGAGTGGTGTGGGGGTAAGCAGCAGGTTAGATACCCATGCGTGGCACAGCATGGCCGCTGAGGAAGCTCGGGTATTTCTCGCTGCACCGGCAGGGGAGAGCCTTCCTCCGGAAAGCTGCTGCGTGGTGCCCAGGACGTGCCGTCGGCAGCACGGGCACCGCCATACCGGCAAACTTCAGAGCTTAGGGGGAGCCTCACCCAGGAGATAAGTGCGGGAGAGAAAAATGAGGAACGCTTCCAGGAGTTAATATTTAATTTGGCTGAGGCGGTACAGGGCAGGAATGTGATATTGCTCTGAAAGAACCAGGGAGGTTATGAAAAGCAGGGGAGGAGAGGAGTTAAGCTGGCTGTTTGCCAGGCAGTGGGATGATAACAGGTAGAATTGAAAAAGAAAATTAACTAAAGCCCTAGGCCTGAAAACCCGCAGGAAAGATCCATGGTAGTGCATTGCCCTGCGGAAGGATTGCCCAGAGAAAGGAGGGTGACGCCATCGGCTGGGACCTGCTGATGTAAGGCTGCATGGAGCTCCAGAAACCTGTCAGGAGGCAACACCACATGCTCCCTTTTAGCACATGGAGATAAATTTTTCTCATTCGAAAAATTCTATGACTCTGCTATAATGGGCATCTGCATTTGTCTCATGCCAATGAGGCTTAAATCGCTGCATTGTCAAGAAGCCTGTCCTTTGAGAGGTCAGCATTGGCAGAACTGTTGCAGTAACAAACCCTCAGGGGATAATAAACACTTCAGTCTGGTGATCCACTCCTTAAACTTCTTGGGATTTAGGAGAAATGAAACCAGTTGTGAATCTCAGGAGGAAATTAGCATTTTGAAGGCCTGTAGCATACTGAGACTAAAGATCTTCATTATTCCTCAAACCAGGACACCATGGCATGGAATGAGATTTTTGAAAGTAATGTCAAACAGTAAAGCTGTTGCCAACAATTAACTGTGTCATTGGTCTTATACCAGTATTTGATACCAAAGAAAAGGTGGTTCATTAAACAGAAGATCAGGGTGGTGGATGAACTGGTAACCTTACCAGTCCAGTACTTAACATTAATTGAGCACCCCATGTTGCTCCTGATATGGAATGAGAATATTTCTGGTTCCAAATTCACAAATCAAGCTAATTAGAAGGTGAAATTAAGATATTCTTCTGTATTAAGAAAGAAATGCATGGGAGCATAGCTGGCTTGCCTATCTTAAATGCCATGCTTATGCTGGCGTGTGTCCAAGGAACAAAGTAGTCTTGAGTATAAACAGATTGTAAGAACCGGCTGCTTGGAGGATTTGTCAGCCTGCTCGCCAAAGCACCCACTGGTTCACTTTTTAACACTATCCATTGTTTCATGCCCCAATATATTTAGTAAATAAATAAATAAAGCTATCAACATTGTTTAGGATTTAACTTCTGAAAGGAAAAAACACAAACCACAGAACCCAAGTAAGTATCAGTCATTTTACCTGGTGTACTTTGCATTTATGTACTGCCCATCTCCCATATTCAGGAATTATGTGTTTCACTTCCTTGAGCTAACTTCCTCTTTCTCCTTACAGTTGGCCTCAACGATCTGAAAGGTCTTCTCCAACCTAAGTTATTCTGTATGGGATAGAGCTCAGGGAAATGGAGGTGCTCCGGCTGCTGCCCATTGACACCAGAGCTGATGTGCCCATGGTATGACTCACAGCCACTGCACGTCTGCGCATGAGTTACCCAACTTAGGAAAATAGGAAACTTGCCTAAACAGCACAAGAAGGTACAAGAGGGTCTTTCAGAGCCCTGGTTTATTATTACAAATTACATTGGTTTTGACTTTAAAAATATTAGGTTCCTGCTACTAATTCCCGTATCAAGGAAGAGACCTTTGTTTCCAGCCTGAATCTGTTCAACATGATACACAGCAGGAAGGCAAAGCTATTATCTCCAAACAGTGGGATGAAAATCAGGAGAGAGGGTACTTTATCTCCTAACTAGGGAGAAAAGATATTGTCCATATGTTTCCCACATTTCCTCTGATTCAGATAACCCTCTATAAATTAATCAAAGCACCCTCATTCTTTTCAACAAAACAAAATGCTCCCACCTCTGAAAACTTTTCAGATCATTTTTTGAAAATAGAGCAAAAGACGTGACCAAAATTCAGAAAAATAATAAAAAAGACAGAGTCGGGTGTCTGGCTCGACAAATGCCAGCTTTAACAAGAAAGTGTTAAAGCTATTGCTATATGCAGAGCAGAAAACCCTTCAACACAGAAAAAGAAAACAGCACCATATGATTAGTTCTGTTACGATGGAAATGGCCTGGATTTCTGTTTTTTTCGCTGGGAAAACAGTAGAATTCAGGAAGTTCCAAAGTTCCAAGGGGATTTTTTCTCGGTTTTATATTTTACTAGATCAGCATTTGAACATGTAGCTTCAGCTTAATATATTAGCTTCCTTTATTATTTTTTTTTCCGTATTGTTATTCATCATCATTCCTATTCCACAGATGAAAACACCAGATTTAATTGCATGGCTTTCGTATGCAGTGTGTTGTCAGGACTCCTCTCCTTCCCTCGCTCTTCCATGCCATCAGTGCATGTGCGTTCCAGATGGCTTCAGTTGCTCCTTATCTGAGCAGATGAAGCTTGGGTGACTCTATTTCACCCTTAATAGGGGTGAACATTTTTTTTTTCCATATTTAAAGACAGTATTATCTCTTGCCTGCCTGATGGTTTGGGCAGGCTGAGGCACCCTGTCCTGACTGGTCTGGACAACTCTGCATCTCTGTGCTGTCAGCAGCACTGCCCCTCATTTAGGGTCCGAGGTGCCAGGACTGGGTTTGGCCATAGGGAAAGAGGTGCTGGGAAGTGCTGGGACTCCCCTGGAGCAAGAGGCTGAGGCTCCTGGGAGCCACTGGCACCAACTCTGGGTGAGTGCTGAGCCCATCCCACTGTACCACAGAGTGGGGCAGCTCCTGGCCCCAGGATGGCACACCCGCCCCAGAGGGGCTTTCTGGGCCTTGGTAAGGGCTCCCACCCTGGTAAAAAATTCTAGAAGAGAAACTGAAGCCGGGGCTCTCCAAGGGGGGCTGGCTTTAAAGAATCCCACGTGGGGATAAGCAACCTCAACTTCTGTCGTCACTAAAATTTGGAGAAAGCACAGGTTATCACTCAGATTTTCAGCAACGTCCAGGTCTGCCCTGTGTCTTTTGGAAGCGAAACATTTAACTGTCTCCTGAATTTTTAGTGATTCCTGTATGAAAATCATATTAGAAATCTCATTCTTACAGCACAAAGTATTTTAATCATGATCCTGTTTTCTTTTTCTAGAAATAGTCCAATTCGGGTGTTTTGGGGTTGCCAGGTGTACTCCAAAGTTTGTTCCCCTTGGCAAAAGGTTATTAAGACTTTACCATCTCATCAAAAGGAAGTGTCAGACAATGCAAGGGGTCTCCAGGGGAATGGAAACATTAATTTTAAAAAGGTTTTGGCATGTCATAGCCCTGTAGCCCATAAATGGATTCCCCAATATTGGACAGTTTTAAGATTCAGCTGGATAGGATGCTGGACCACCTTGTCTAGCCTGTGCTTTTGCCAAGAAGGGTTGGACCAGATGATCCTTGAGGTCCCTTCCAACCTGGAATTCTATGGTTCTGCGTTTCTCTGCTAACAGTGTGAAATAAGAAAGGAAGAAATGAAAATGCAAATTAGCCTGCTGCAGTTAACAAACAGTAACGTGCACAAAACTGGAATGAAGTTTGTTTCCAAAGGACATCAGCACAAATACAGCTCATATTGTAGAGTCAGGTTCACATAGTGTGTAAAAATTTTGTACTATGAAATCCTGATACTTTTAACTATGGATGATATTGGTGATGGAAATGCCACTTGGTGAGATGTGTGTTGGTGGGGCTGAATACCTGAATATCGACAAGAGAGGGAACTTTGTATATTTTGTTTCTGCTCAGTTCCACACATGCCATTGCTGAAGCAGAAGTACAGCGGATGCCCAGCTTGTTTATCAAAGAGCAAATCAGCTTGGGAAGATGCTGGCCACTTTTATAAATTCCCTCATAGGAGGGCACTGATATTTTTAGGGGGTTATATATAGCCCAAAGGTCTGTGTGCCTTCCTGGCTCCTTTTAGCCAAGAAATCTGCAGAGCTTTCACTGAAGTTGGGAGGTTTATAAACGAGGTTTGTGACAGCAGTGACTGGTGGGACTTTGTGTGTCTCCAGGAACAGAGAGGCTACAGGGCAATACTAGGCTACAGTGTGTCTGTGGGGGTTTGCTGTGCAAATTGGCACTTCTGATGATTTTCGATGGGGTTTACAGAGACTTTTTGTTTTTTCTGTGCCAGTGGGACTTCTGTGCAGAGCTACTCGGGACTCTCAGGAACTGGCTGCTTCCCTGCTGACTTTAGCACAGTTTTCCCTGGAGAATTATTTCGGTTTAGCTCTTGTTACCTCTTGGCTACGCTGTTCTCTTTCAGGTCCTGTTCTGTTGAATAGTGTATGTCCTAATTGGGAAATACCATATATGCAAGTGTATGTGCCTGTTATGTCCTTCATAACACATTAATTCCTTGAAGCACATAGATTATATTTCTTACATTTCTGATTCTTGTTCAAATGTTGAGGGTTTTTTAACAGAGAACAGGTATTAATGAGAGTTACTTCCCCCACAAAAGCAGAAATTCTCTGTAAAAAAAAATACTGATTATAAACTTAGAGCCTTTCAGCATTATGGAAGGTATTTAGGTTTGGAAGAACAGTTTGTGTTATGAATTTTTCAACTATTCAGCAGCCACTATAATTTGCATAATTATGAAATCATGTTACTGACTCAAAAAATGGAGTAACATAGGGCTGTTTACAAGCCTTGAGCAGTCGTACACCCAGGTTTTGCCAGCCGTCACCACAACAGCTGTTCATCTGGGTGTTTGCTGGAGTCTTTGCCTCCGCAGGCAGCAGTGGGTGCCGATGCTGGGCTTGGGTCGCCGGGAAGCCGATGAGCATCGCAGCCCCCCTGCACCCGCTGCCAGCGCTGAGGGGCTCGGTGGAGCTGCCCTTCCTGAACCGGGCGTTTCTTCCAGGCTTTGCCCCAAGACCTGCTCAGGTCTCCCAGCCTCTCAGTAAATCCTCAGGCCGTGTTTGCCCCCACCTTTTCAACACCCGGATTCTCTTTTGAAGTGGCATCCCAAATAGAATTAAAAAGACAGTGGTGATCTATAAGAACAAAGAATAGCAGAACCCCACCAAAATGGTCTTATGTGTTCAGCCCTGTAATGGCAGGGTCAGTTTATGGCCCTCGGGGGTGAAGTGCTTCTCGGAAGTGTTGCTACGGGAGGGAAGGGGCCGAAGCTCACGCAGGGAGCATTATCCCCCATTGCTCCCTGGTCCTGCACAGCCGCAGCTCCTCTGTGCGCTCGTCTCCCCCGAGGCTTTTTGAGTGGCTGCCATGCCATGCAAGGGGTTCTTCAGAGCTTTGTCACGGGAGCTGTGAATCAAACACCTCAGCACACTCGCATTTTCGAACCAAAAGCCTGGGTCACAGCAAACCCTTGGAGGGTCACCCTCCAAACCCTTGGAGGCGTGGTGACACAGCAGTGGCCTTGCTGCTGCTGCCACATGAGCCCTGGGTGCGGACATCTGCCCTGGGGGTGGGCAGGGACCTGGGAACAGTCACGTTGACGGTTGTCTCTGAAGATCCTTCCTCCACAGGGTGAGCCATTGCTAATGACATTTGCAGGGAAAGAAAGTATTTTGCTCAGCTCCTCTGCTTCTGCTTACTGTTTTGCTCTCTGGCATCGCGTTCCCGTGTTTGCGATACAGGCATCTCCACAGCAACAAGTCACAGGCAGGGCTATGACTTCACCCGGGGAACACGCAGGAAGCCTTGAGGAACTGTCAGGCAGCAGAGATGTTGTTCCAGCGCGGATGCAGGAGGCAGATGGCGATGCTGCACTTGGTCTCCACTGTCCTCCTTCCAGTGAGCCCCCGCCGGAGGTGATTTAAGCTCAAGAGAGAAGCAAGCCCTTCGGAAGGAACTCCTTACTTTAACATCTGTGGAATAAGGCCTAAGAAAGACAACTCTTAAAGAGTAACAATAACAAAAAGGAAAATAGCTAGGCAGAGAGCGTCGTCATCTGACCTACCACCATAAATCTCCCGGAGCAGTCTGGTGTTGATGACCCTTCAGCTCGGTGCGAAAGAAACACAGCAAAGCAAACAACAGTCTGAGCAAAAACGTGCCAACAAGTTCATCTTTAATCAGTAATTAATGAACAGTTTTACTCATTCATCACAGTGTGAAGGCTTCCCCAGCTGCACATCTGACACTGCAGGGAAAGCGTGCTGGCTCTGCTCTGAACACTTTACAAGCCTGTGTATTAATATCACATTAAAGTGAATTACCTGAAGAACCGGGAAGGGGAGATGTTTGCTAACACACTATGCCCAGCAGTGAAAGAACTGTACAACAAATGAGAAAATCTCGTTTTAACACCATTTAAATGACATTTAATAAAATGTCATTTTATCCATGATTTTCAGACCAGAGCAGGACCCCCTCTCTGGAGATGCCGCCATTCTGATGCAGACCTTGAGGGTGTGTTGGACTCCTGCACAGGCGGCTAGCACATGTGGAAAAATTTATTTGTTGTATTCCTGTGGCTGAAATTTCTGGGTTCCTTTCACCCTTATCAGACGTTTTACTCCGAACAGGCTGCTGAGCCTCTGAAAAGCCCAGGCAAATGACCAGCGTCCTGGTGCTTTGCCTGGAAAAAGGCTTTTGGATGTGAAAAGCAGAGCTCCCTTGCACATGGTATCCATATCCTTGCAAAAATGCACCAAATTCTACACTAGGAACAGGTATTTCTTAGAAGAGTGTTGTAAAATCAAATCAGCTTATCATTTACATTCTGCAATTTCTGTGTATTTTGTTACTTATTAGCAGTTGAAATCAAGCTTCAGGATTTGGATCTCTGCAATATCCTGGATCTGGCTTTACGTTTGAACTCTCTGTTTGGGGAAGATTGCTGGGTACAAAAAGAAGAGAAGTACACTTTGCTGGAAAAGGTAACTCCTTTTTTTTCCTGCTCTGTTTACTATGTTAATTACATCAGTTGATTAAGCTAATGATACAAACCCCAGCAGGGAAAGATTTTATCCTTGGAACTGACAAAAATGGTTCCCTTGTGCCTCGCAGAGTGTGCAGTAACACCAAATATGCTTTGAGGTCCTGGTAGAGCGTCCAAACCAGGGGTTTTGCCAACCTAGTTAAATCACTTTCTAACAGGAGAGCCTGGCTTTATGGGCAAGTGTCCCTGCCCTGCTCTGCTGCACCAGCTGGGAGGAGGACAGGGACAGTGGCTCAGTGCAGCACGGGGGGATGTTGCTCATGAAACACACCATCAAACCACAGCTGCCCCGCAAAATGCTCTTTCCTAGGGTTGTCCATGTTGTGTTTTTTGTTACTAGCTGTTGTTTGGGTTTTTCCATGCAAAAGGCCTGGTCTGTAAATAATCTCTTAATTTCCAGGTATAAAGGTGAAACATGGTGTCATGTAAGGTGCCAAAGTATCAAATGTGGAGCATCCTAGTCCCTAAAAACCAGCTTTTGCTGTTTCAACCTGAGGGAATTAGTAGTTAAGTCCCTCTGCCTGCAAAACAAATGTAAGCATAGTATAGTGAATACATTGTGCTAAGCAGTCTGCCTATTTCTGTTCTTTCCCGGCAACAGATCCTTAAGAGGTGCTGTCTGCAATGCTCTGCTTTTTGAAAGAGTCAAGCCAGCAGCAAGAGCTTAAAACCCCTCAGACAAGAGGGACCTTGGTGGCCACTGCCGAGGGAGAGGTGTGAGGGTCAGTGCTGCTCCTGCAGCAAGAAGCTTTCCCCATGGATGCTCCCATGGTCGGTCCCCCTCTGGCCCACCCCCTGTGCAGAAGTCTTGCAGCAGCTACAGAAGGGAGTCCTGGTGCTGGTGTGACTTCTGCTTTCCCTGGTGTGCTGGGCTGTCCCACTGCCCCCACCAGGTGCCCAGCACCAGTCCTGCCTGCCCCTGCTGGCTTTGATGATCAGGGGGGTGGAGCACCTCTGCTGTAAGGACGGGCTGAGAGAATTGGGGTTGTTCAGACTAGAGAAGAGAAGGCTCCAGGGAGACATTATGGCAGCCTTCCAGTATCCGAAGGGGGCCTACAAGAATGCTGGAGAGGGACTTTTTACAAGGGCATGTAGCAATAGGACAATGAGTAATGGCTTCAAACCGGAAGAGGGGAGGTTTATATTGGATATCAGGAAGAAATTTTTCACTGTGAGGGTGGTGAGGCACTGGCCCAGGTTTCCCAGAGAAGCTGTGGGTGCCCCATCCCTGGAGGTGTTCAAGGCCAGGCTGGATGAGGCTTTGAGCAACCTGGTCTGGTGGGAGGTGTCCCTGCCCATGGCAGGGGGGTTGGAACTCGATGATCTTTAAGGTCCCTTCCAACGCAAACTATCCTGTGATTCCCACCCCACCTCAGGCTTCAGCAATGCCAATATAAACGACCAGGTCTGGAGAAACGCCGTGTGGCTAAAGGGCAGCTCTTGCAGCAACCTCAGCGAGGAAGCCGTGCAGATTTGGACACCTCCTCGCCTGGTCCATGGTACAGTGCTGTGGCTGTGCGCTGCTCTGCAGCTCGACAGCTCTGGCTTAGCTGGTACGTTCCACGAGATGGGCTGAGTAATTCTGGTGAAGCCGTTCTGTTAACTGATGCAACATCCTGTAGGATGAGGTGGTGAATCTTCGTGCCTTGACACCAGCTTTCTGACTGCGCAACAGCAGCAGAGGAAGGCACTGGTAGAGCAGTGGAAAAAAATAACGAGGAATCCTGTTGGCAATTGCTGCTGGCATTGACCGCAGCATCCCTTCGCAATGGTCTCCAGGCTGATATACCTGCTGGTTGCACCCCCCAGCACAGCCTGGAAGCAGGGGCAGTTGAGGGACACAGCTCCTGAGACCTGGCCCACCGTGCAGGTTGAGGTCTTGTGCACTGTACCCTGCGAGAGCGCAGCCCTCCTGCTCCGGGGAAGCGGAAAGCGGCTCGGGCAAGCGGAGAGGAAGCCAGACGAGATTTCCGCTGCAGTGGGGCCGGCGTTGCCGCTCCCCGGCTGCCGCCCACGCACCCACCACGGGCTGCCGGCTCCTGCTGAGGCGCTGCCCTGGGCTGGGATGCGATCTGCCGTTTTATGGAGGCTGGCAGTGACTGGTGACACTGGGGGACATCGTGTTTCCCTCCCTGGGCCGAGCGAGGGAGGTTTCCAGCAAGCCCTGCAGCAGGCAGCAAGTTCTCGCTCCACAGGGCTTTTGGGGTGGACGGGCTGTCACTCGTGCAGGAAGCCCGGAGATGGTGGCGGCCGCAGCAGAAGTAACAAAAATGGGTCTAAATGTCTCTGGTCGGTGCAGCTGGTTGGGCTGCCGTTATCTGCGACTCACAGCAGGAAGGGAGCCCCGGGGGCACCACCCCAACCATCTCCCTCTTTGCAGGGCCCACGGGCGATGGCCTGGTCGGGTGGCCCCAGCCCGTCCCCCTGCCAGATGCCAAGGGGCAGATTAATGGGGCACAGCCGAGATGTCTTCGAGCAGTGCATTTCTAACCGCCCGTTGGTGCACCAGACGCGAGCCTCCCCGGCAGCGCGCCACGCTGCAGCTCGAGATGTGGCCGCAATGCAAAAGCACTTCCTCTTGCGTCTCTTTTTTTTAT
The DNA here is from genome assembly GCA_013399435.1 of Arenaria interpres. Lineage (NCBI taxonomy): Eukaryota > Metazoa > Chordata > Aves > Charadriiformes > Scolopacidae > Arenaria > Arenaria interpres. Next base: position 51,332 of record VXAK01013556.1, read on the forward strand.
TAGCTCAAAGTAATTTTTGCTTCTTTAAGAAAATACATATGCAAACCACAGCCCGTCACCATGGTTACCGCTGTATGCTACTGCGAATAGCTTATTTCACATCCTTAGACCTATAGGGTTTGGAAAGCGTAATTCTTCTGGCCTTTCACCGTTTCCCCTCTCGCTAGGCCACCATCCTGCTGTTGCAAGAAAAGCATGTTGTAATTAGCCCCGCGCGCTGCCGGAGGAGGCGGTGGCCGCGCTGCCGGAGCGCTGCAGCACGCTGCGACGCACCCCCTGCGCATCAGGGCCCCCCAGGTAAGAACCGCGCTTTTTTACCCCACTTTGTGGCCCGTGTCGGCCGGGCAAATTCACAGCAGAAGAGCGTACCGTTGTTTAGCGGGTCACGGTAAGTTGTTTAGAAAGCTTTGTTATGTCCGTGTTTCATTGCGCCCGCTTGGGCATATAGGTCTTGCTGCTTGAGATAAGTTAGGGAAGATTTAAATAATATGCTAAAGAAATGAGCAGTAAATGCAAGATTTTGTTATGCAAAGTTTAAGTGACAAAACTCCGCAGTTCTGAGGAGCATTAAAAGTAGCCCTCAGATCCCAAAGCAGACTCTTCCCGGTACTTTCTGGGCGTGCAATGGGACCCCCGCAGCATGGAGCCTCCTCCGGGACCCTGAGTGAGCACTGACCCGTGCCCAGGGAATACGTGGGACAAACCTGGAGCGGGTCCATCGTTCTCTCGTCTTCTGGTTTTACTTTTATTTTGTCAATTAATCTCCTGTGGTGCTTGCTCCGCTTAAAAAGCCGAGAGAAAGACTTCCACATGCTTTCAGGAGCTCCCCGAGTTGCTGTAAGGGTTTGTTCCGTGCTGTTGGTGGGTTGGAGGCAGGGCGGGATGCTCGTCTGCGGCACCCCCGCCATGGCCGTGCTGCAATTCAGGGGTGTTTCTCAGCAGGGACCCAGCGCTGCTCCCCCGGCACCAGGGTCCCCTCCAGCCCTGGGGGAGGCGGGTGGGTGCCTGTGCCCAGAGCATCGCTCCCCGTCCCTGCTCTTGCTCCCCATCCCTGCTCTTGCTCCCCATCCCCGCCCTGGGCGTCGTTGGTAAAACCCATGAGAAATCAAAATGCCATTAATCCCCTGAGAGTGAGCCCTCGGCTTCCGGCCACGCTACACGCTGCTGCCGGTGAATGTCCTACCAGTTTTCCGCGAATAAATATGATGTTGGATCGCAGGCAGGGTCTGCCCAGACTGAGCACCCACACAGCTCCCCATGGAGGTTGGAGCGGACCCCGGCCCCAGCACCAGCTGAAGAGCGATAAAGAAATCTTCTTTACAGAGAGCGCAAAGGATGTAGCATATATCATCATTATTCGCTGTGAAATTAACAGTGTAGATTTTGCTCATTCGTATGCTTGTAGACTAGTGGAGATTTAAAATACTTTATTACTTTTAACAAATAAGCCGTCACTTGGTAGTTGCAGGAGGCTTTAAAATAAACGGGCGATGCAGTGGAAGGGCCAAGTCTGAAATTCGTACATTATCTTTACTAAAATACACATGCGGATAATATCATTAAAACAGGAAAAAAAATAGTCTTTCAGCACCGTAGCGTGAAAGCGATGGCCTCCATGTTGCTGTGAAGCAGAAGCGGAAGTTCGTTACTGCAGAAGTTGCACCGCGTTAGAGGAGATGTAACGATTGCTTTCTTCATCAGCAAGACTGAAATGTAATGTCCGACCTTTTCAGGGAAGTTGAGTTTCATGAGTGTCAAACAAATAACAGCCTAAGGAAGCAAATAGCTTCTCTGGGATTGTAATTGTGTTTAGTCTGCATCTGTAGTAACTTGTGTATCTGCCTTTAATAAAGGCTGGGGAAAAAAAAAAAAGAGAAGATTTAGAGTACAAGGTATATTTTGTGACTATTGTATTCCATCTATTTGGAATGAAGCCACGAGACCTATTTCAAGCTAGATGGATTTGCACTATGATTTTTATGTACCTGTTTGACAGGTGGGGGTACGGCAGCGCCCCGTGCCCCTCGTGGGTGGGGGCTCTGCGGTGGGGCTGCAGCGAGGAGCAGCCGGGTGCTGCTGCAGCCGCTGCGCACGTCGGGGGCAGGCTGCGGGTGACGCTGCGGGTCGCTTAATGTAGTTATCCTTTAAGGGCTAGGTTACTGTAAATGTTGAAGAGAGCAGGTTTGCTTTTGGGTGCAGAGCTGGAAGTGCAGCTGGACAAATGCTTCGGCGCGGGTTCCTGCCCAGGGGTGCTGCGGGGCGCAGTAGGACTGTGCCAGGCTCGAGGCATCCAGGAGGACAGATGGATCAGCCAGGCTGCTCTCACCCAGCCCCAGCTACACAGGTGGCTGCAGTCCGAGGCCTTTTTCAGCCAGTCCTGAATTAAATTAAGTTCTTAACTGAATTTATTTTTTTTTATCCTTTAGCAAAAGATTTCCGGTCTTACTCAAGCAGAAGCTGGGGTTTGAAGGAAAGCACTAGTGCAAGCCCAGCTGAAGGCTTTGGTCCTTGCTGGCTGTGGGCACATCGGTTTGGTCACCTCCAGTCATACGCCTGCCCACCTATAGGCACCAGGCCTCTGTAGGGACCCTGAGGCTGCATGGGCAGGCAGCAGGCTGCCAGGGTGGCTGCTTTTATGGAGTAATGATTAAAAAAACCAGTCTCTGTGTTGGCGGGTTACCTTCTCTTGCCCATACTGACTGCCATAAGAAACCCATCGCTGAGGGAGGGCTAGAAATGATCTCTGAAGCTTCCATAATACAAGTTTCTTAATTCTGCAGACTTAAGTCATCTTTCAAAGTATTTATGACGTGTAATGACAAAGAGAAAATTTCAATATATTTTCACTTATGTCCCTACTGCTATGCCCGTTACAGGATGAACTGTCACTCAGAGTTTTACCTTTAAACTTTTTCCTTCAGATCATTTCAGAGTAGGAAATGAAGTGGGAAATGCTTCTATTCTGCTTGACGTATGGTTGTGAAGAGGATGCCCACAGCTATCCTCACGCATGGCACCCCGGACATGTTGGTGTCCCACTGCTGTTCTGGTGGGGCTTCTGCCAGCCTGGGCTTGGTCCTTGCTGGCCCTGCAGCCTTCTTCACTGGGTTCCCAAGGAACGGGCAGGCAAATGTTGCACAATTTTTAGAGGTCAGACTCTTGCTTCACTTGTGCGAGGGCTGCATTAGCCCAGTCAAGAGAGTTCCTCTTTTTTGCTCCAGTTGTAGTAACACCTAGTGACTGTAAAACATAAAATGTCTCCCAAAATAATTTCTCTGTACGCAACATGGTTCTCTTTTCCCTTGTCTCCTAACTTAGGTCTTTTTGTTTGAATGACATATGAAACTAAGTGTACAATGATGGTTGGAGTAGATGATCTTAAAGGTCCCTGCCAACCTAGACAATTCTCTGATTCTATTCTATTCTATGATATATTTCTTTATCTTTCTCTGCTGGAAGATAATTAGTCCATTGTATTGTTTGGTATCCCAGATAATAATTGTCCTTATCAGATGATAATCTGGGAGACCCCTGGATCTATGATTTCCTACAGTTTCCTCTTTACCATGTCCTGCCTGGACATCCCGTTACTGCAGAGCTTGTGCTTGGCCTCCATGCTCTAGGTTTTAACCACCTGTAACCTATCTAGACCGATGGGAAAGAGAATAAATTCACTTTATAGGATATAGTGAGAAATAAACTCACGGATGGACAGGGCATAAACCCAATGGCGAGGCAAACTGGCCCTGTGCCTTGTCAAAGATGGGAGGTGTTTGAGTGGGGTTCCAGCAGGAAGGGCTGGCAGAGCCGCTGCCCGTGCAGGCAGCAGGTACTGAACCCAGCAGGCAGGTCGCTGCGTGCTGTCACATGAAAATGGACTTGACAGGGAAAATGAAACTAAATAAACCTCACCTAGCAGCACAACCAAATAACTGCTGTGGAGCGAGGCCTTTACCATGGGGGTAGAGAGGGCTGGGTAAGGAGCTGCCATTCCAGCTGGGAGCATCTTGGTGCCTGTACCCGCTCAGCTGCCGCTGCTGAGGCAGCACAAGGAGACGCAGTTTAGACACCAGCTATTTTTTAAAGCTACCTCTGTGTGTAGAAAAGCTCATTTCCTCAGACGCTGGCCTACTGAAGTTATTTAAGAGAAATCTGGGCAGTGAGGAGTTTGTACAGAAAACTTTGTGACCGGAACAACAGCTTTGAAAATGCCCAGCGTACTGATGTAAGCGTATAGAAAGGAAATGGCCTCATGTATTTGTTCGTGATAGAACAGAAACAGGAAGAGCAACAATTGATCCATTATGATATTTGTTCCCAGAGACTATCAAGCCATGTGCAACCAGTGCTGAAGTTATCTGAGTGGTACATCTGTACCACCACTGCTTTATATAATATCAGGCAAATATGAAAATATGATGGGATACCATTTATCATTAATTTCTTACTGATCAGGATGAAACTTCTTTATAACACGAGTGTAATTTCATGGCATATTCTCCTGAAAGAAAAAAGGAGTAATTCTGTATGTCTTTTCAGTCTCTACTTTCTATAAAAAAGCCCAAAAAAGACAAACAGAAAATACCAGAAAGCTCTCCCAGTCGGTGAGGTGCCTTCACTTCCCCGGGCACTCAGCACTCCAGGGTGCTCCCCGAGGGTGCTTGTTCTAGGCAGATCCCGAGGAGTGATGCTCAAGGCATCCCAGTTCTCACTACCGGTTCAGAAGTGCTGCGTGGTCTGTTGCAGGGTGTGATTAGAGCACATGAGAAGAAAAGTTAATTACATTGATGCCAGGCTGTATGATAGAACAAAAAGCCTTAAGAAGGAAACAGCTGGAGTTAGATCTCTTGAGCAGGTAATATTATTTGTCTCCCAAAGTGAAGTGAGGAACTATTCATTAAAGCTGAAAAGCAGGTTATCACCTCATTTCACAAAATATAATTCTTTGCTTAGTTCAGCCCTGAGTACAGATCAGGAAAAAGGCAAATTTAAAGGCAATTTTCTTCAAGTCTCCAAGCCTAATCAATTTCAAAACAAACAGAAAAGTGGTTTGGCTTATTCTGTTATGGACCGAAGGATGTAGCAGATATAATTCTGAGCAATCATTTGAAATTTCAGAAGTGAACAGAAGCTCAGTATCTATAAATGAATAAAAGTAGCATTCAATTGCAGTGGAAATGCCACTTTAGTACTGATTTTTTTCATTTGTAAGATAAAAATAAACATATTCTGGAACAACTGGGTATGGGTAACAAATGATGTTCAGAATTATAAACACAAATTACAAGATCTGGGGGAAAAAAGATAAACATGAGAGAGAGAAGATGGAAAGACAAAGCTCTCAGAGACCTATAAACCCCAGTGTGTTTGCTCGAAAGAAAAAAAAAAGTTGAAACAATGCGTCTGTGTTGATAGAGATGTTTAACATGAGCAAGTTACACTCCTGATACTTGAGATAAAGCCTTTGCCTTTTTCCTCATCTTGTCTTCTCTGGTGTCAATGTGCCTTGTAGCTTCCTTATATTCTGCTGTTCATGTTAACTGGAGATGAACACCAGCCTCACAGTTTTAAAAAGTACATAGCATAGGAGTCGCAGTCTGTGGAAACAGGGAGAAGCTGAAATTAAACCATGTCTGAAAATGGGATCCTGCTTGCGGGGAGGGTGGCCGTGTGTTTGTTTTCCAGCCACAGGGCACCACTGCATGACTGCTGCTTGTCACAGCATCCAGCCCCAACAGCTACTGTGGCCACCGTGTCCATCCAGTTGAGAGAACCCAGTGTGGCAGTAGCAAATAGAAGGGATCAAAATTCAGAATAAGGTCATCAAGGAGCATAAGGTGTAAAGGACAGAGGCATTTGGACTATCTGGGGATTCCACACAAAAGGAGGTGAGCAGGGAGAGAGATGTGGGGCACGGGACATCCCGGGCAGCACATGCACTGGAGCATTAAATCAGACTCTCAGTGGTGTGCCCATGCTGGACTGGGGCACTGGCCTGAGCTGTCAGGGAGCTAGAAGGCAGATCAGACCAAATTTGAAAACTGAACTACAGAAAAGCCTTCTATAGTTTTTTTGTGGTTTAATTTCTGGAGTGCGTGGTACCCAGCTCCTTACAGTGGCCCTTGAGCTCCTTCTCTCGCTGTGCGTGCCCCTGCTCTGCAGTCCTGGATGGTGAGGGACCGATGTCTAACAACTGCAGGACTTCAGAAAAACCTCCTCCATAAGGAGGTTTATTGCCTCCTTATAGATATTGTGATGTCTTTTTGGCGTGGTGTAGATTCTGCTGCCAGCAGGACTTGTTCATAGGATTCACACTCTTTCTCTCCGTGAACATGCGTTTCTTTGATGGCTCTTAATTTTCCTAACCAAAGCAAGGAGGAAGCTCTATGGAGGGGAAGCTGTGAATGTTTGACATGTCCATTTTGTAATGCTCTCCAAACACAAAAATAGTGGATAAAGCCTCTGTGGAGGTTCCTAGTGGTACCTGTCGTTCCTGCGCAGAGGCGGGAGCGCAGGGCTGGCAGCCAGCGGCTGTGGGTGGCCACACTGGTCATCTGGCAACCTGCTATCAAGATACCTTCGGGCTGGGGCCAGGCACCAGCCCAGGCTTTGACACCCACTGGAGCTGCTGGGGCAGAGCCAGTGCCAAGGGGGGAAGAAGGGATTTCCTTGTCTTGACTAATTGGCCTATCGTTACACTTAGTAACAGGGACCAGGGAGGAACAGAAACTGCTGGAGCAACATAATAGTTCTCTGAATTGTTCCCTATGGAAGAAAACAGAAATTGAAATTAAAAGTTTAAGGGAAAAGAGAGTAATTGATTTTTTTGGCAAACGTATTTGTATATGCATTGAAATATACTCAGCCTTATCAATAAACAGTTGCTTCATACGATATAATACTTGGGAAAAAGTACTAAGTAAAATCTGTCCTGGAACCAGTGCAAATATTTGTAGGGTTTGGGTGTGAGTTTGGCTAAGACATGACTGCTGCCCAGAAATCAAAAGACAAAGTCAGCAAATCCTGCCACTGCTTTTATTTAAATGGTAAAATATAGAGAACTGAAAATCATAGTTTTCAAAGGCACAGGACTCTTTTATGGCGAATGGGAAAAAAAAAGAAAGAAGGAATTAACAATGTAAGAGGTCTATTATGAGCCTCAGGGATGGAACAGACTGCAGACTAAAAGAAAAGTATACATCAAAAAGAGTAAACCTCGGCAGGGTCAGAGGAAGTAAGAGCTAGAAGAGGGACCACAAAAGGTCACTTAATCCATTCCCTTGCCCCAGGCAGGATGGAGCATACCTAAATCACTCCTTGAGATGAGTGTCTAACCTTGATTTAGTATCCTTGCCAGTCCTTTTTTCCCCCTGTAAGTCCAGCTTGAATCTCTCTCCCTGCAGTTTAAGCCTATCTTCTTGTCCTCATCACCATAAATACAGAGACAAGATTGTTCCCTGCTCTTTATAGTGTCCTTAAATCTTGGAAGATCATTGCTGTGCTTCCTCCAGTCTTGATGTGGGCAGGCTGTTTCCAGTTCTTTCCATTGTTTTGTCCCCACCACCATCTCTGGAGCTTCTGCCCCGCTTCCTGAACCCCAGTGGGCTAACACCAAGGGGACTGGACCCACGTGTCCCCTCACATCCCACTGCTGGCAGCCTGTGGTTTTGTGTGTATGCCCTTCTCTTTTTCTGTCCCTTAGGTTAGTGCCACGTTGTTTTGTTGAGATTCCTTTGCGCATGGCCCTAGATTTGAGTGTCCTGGCAAGGGACACCTTTAAGTTGTGTCTGACTAATCTACAGCTCTGTGACCCTCAGGTCAGGAAAGACATGGACCTGTTGAAGTAGGTCCAGAAAAGGCGACAAAGACGATTAGAGGGCTGGAGCGCCTCTGCTGTGAGGACAGGCTGAGAGAACTGGCGTTGTTCAACCTGGAGAAGAGGCGGCTCCGGGGGGACCTTAGAGCCCCTTCCAGTCCCCAAAGGGGCTACAGGAGGGATGGGGAGGGAGTCTTGATCAGGGAGTGTAGTGGTAGGATGAGGGTGAATGGTTTTAAACTGAAAGAGGGTAGATTTAGATTAGATAACAGTTAGAAATTCTTGACTGTGAGGGTGGTGAGACACTGGCACAGGTTGCCCAGAGAAGTTGTGGCTGCCCCATCCCTGGTGTTCAAGGCCAGGCTGGATGGGGCTTGGAGCAAGGGGTGCCCCGAGGTACCCATGGGTGCCCTGCACCAGCCGGTGCAGCTCCTCGGGGACCCCAGGGGCAGCGGGTGGACTTCAGGCTCATCTCATTGGGACCCCGTGGGCAAAAATGTCCGGTTCGCAATGTGCTTTATTTGCCGGGATGAAGGCAGGGTGGGGAAACGGGATTGAAAGCACGGCCTTCTTGCCTGCTCTGGAAAGAAGATCAGTCCTTTTGCCTCAGTCGAGGAAGAGCATTTGGGG